>SNQN01002528.1:39733-50673 GCA_008642245.1 Bassia scoparia | reverse complement strand
AAATGTGAGTTGTAAATTTCATGTCTCCAATCTTTTTTTAACGAACACTACTTTCTTAATTCGATCCGTTTAATTTTCTGGTTTGAATTTTTTTGTTCTAGTCTAATCTGAACATATTYTTTGCAAATTTTTCTCAACACAGCCATAGCCTTTATTTCTTTTAATAAAAACTTGACATTTAACCGYCAAAACGAGCAATATAGTTTGATTAACCACATAAATCAGTGTCTGAA
Organism: Bassia scoparia; assembly: GCA_008642245.1. Classification (NCBI taxonomy): domain Eukaryota; kingdom Viridiplantae; phylum Streptophyta; class Magnoliopsida; order Caryophyllales; family Amaranthaceae; genus Bassia; species Bassia scoparia. The sequence goes on along the minus strand of SNQN01002528.1, from coordinate 50,440 downwards.
CTTAAACATTGCAGTTGATTAACCACATAAATTAGTGTCTCATCTATTCAAGCAATTGATTCCAAAAAGGAAAACAATTATTTGATGAGTATTGAGTATGTGTTTGGGATGAATTTGAGTGAAGTATTTGAGTGAAGATTTGATGAAAATTCAATGTCGGAGTGAAGATTTTGGTTAAAATCGAGAATTTTGGGTTTGGGATGCTATTGGAAGAAGAACAATAATCGAAGAAGAAGGGCCCCACTCGCCGAAAATTCATTGTTTTTGGCCGGAAATATAAAATGGGTAGTGGTTCGCAAAGAAATCATAAAAAGTGGGTAGTTGTTTTAAAAAAAATAAAAAATTTGGGCAATTATTTTTAAAAATTGACAAAAAATTATTAGTTGTTGACAATTTTGCCTTTTCGCTCTACAATATTATTTGCTATTTTCATATTAAATATTTCATTTTGATTTTGACACTATATCAATAATTGTATAATGAAAAATATATAAATATATGTGATACATATAAGTATCTTGTTAGATTTGTTTCGTATTTATTTATATTTTTTAAATACTTCTGTGTATTTTTTACAATTACATAATTACATATGTTTTAGATGAAAATTGTAACTAACTATACAAATGTACGGAGTAAAAAGTAACCGGACCAACTAAATAAAATAGAAAGTATATTGCTAGTCGTTGCTCATTACATTTTGTAAGTTTTAGACTAATTAGGGTTATATCGCAAAAAAAAAAAAAAAAGTATACGACAATAAGTGTGGGGGGATTCGAACTTATGACCTATTGTACACAGACCATCAATCTCTATTTTCAAGCTCTCGGAACCTGTTGTACACAAACAATTAAACATATTCTAGTAAAACAATCTAAAATATATTATGGAGCTCCTTGATTAGCCCATATGTGAGTGTCTCACATTGAAAAAGTTTGAATTAAGACGGGAGTGTGTGTTAGACAAGTAACGATTCCTACATTGAAGAATAACAAATGTTTTGTCCGTTTTATAAAGCTAAGGAGTTAACTCTTCACTGTGATATAGTTTTGACATAGATATGTCCTAAGCTCGTTTGACATATATTGAGCTTTAAATGGCCTAGCAAGAAAAATATATATGATGTATTTACGGGAACTTGCAAACTAAATTTTATGCATATGTTTGTATATATAGAACACATTGAAGCTAAAATATGTCAAATAAAGTTAGCAATGAATATACTTACGAACACGTCATTAAAAATAGGAAATTGTTAGCAATATAAGATAAGATAGATAAGGAAATATATCGTGTATGATATATTTTCTATATGACTAGGATATCATACAYGATATATTTTCCTTATCTATCTTATCTTGTATTCCTAACAAATTACTAACAATATTCTTATCTATGTTATCTTAAATCACACATCATATATTTTCAAAACCTCCAGTCATGTTGTGGGTTATTTTTAAAAAATCTCGAGGCCACGGTGTATATAAATGAAAACTTAATATGCCACCACATATATTTCGGCAAAACTCAAGGCAACCTATAGAATTTGCCTACAGATTGAGAAGGATGGTAACAACTACGACGGATGGGAGTATACCTAATAAACAAGAGAGTTGAACAATCGGAAAGCGAGTATGTAATGAGATGGTGTTACATACCAGCAGCAGCAGCACTGACAACATCAAAACGCTTGTAACTTCTGGTGTGTAAGACCAGCCTAGTTCTGTAACGATGATGAGTGGAATAGAAGTCATCCAACGCCATTTTCATGCACTCGTAAGTCATTTCACCGATCCAATCGTCGTCTTCCTTAATCAAACCAACTTCAACTGGGATGATCTTATCATCATCATCCAATAATCTTGCTAAACTCGGAATTATTGTTGTTGTGTTTATGATTATGAGTATGAAGACGATGAGGGAGAAAATAACAAGTCTCATAGTATTTGGAGCTAACTAACTAACTTACTTACTATATTCTTCAATGGTATGTAGTGGCGGCTCTTGTTACTTTGTGAGGGTGGCTTCACTATTATAGGCAAGTACATTGACAGCATGTTGGTCAGTCAATCAGGTCTTCCAAAACAATTCAGTTCTTGGGGGTTGCTAAATACCGCCATGTAATTACTTGTATACCGCCCGTATTTTACGTATTTGGACTCAAATACCCTCACACTCACTCACCCCTCACACCTCAGCACCAACACTCACGTATTCATTCATTTTAACTCCAAAACAAATTTCTCTCTCTAACTCTCAAACTCCATCACAACCTCCGGCGACACCCTCCCGCACCCTTGCTGCTCGGCCCACATCACCGCCGCTACACTAGCCACACGGCCCACCAGCTCCCTCCGCCCTCGTCGCACACCCCAACAAACCCATCATCCCGCGTCGCGCCGCCACACACCCAAATCAGTTAATCGTCGCCGCCTCCTTCGCAACTCCGGCGAACCCATCAGCCTGCGTCGCGCCGCCACACACCCAAATTAGGGAGACCGGTTAAATAGGTATGTTTAATTAGATTTTGAAATAGGAAGAAAGTAATTGAATTTTGAAATAGGAAGAAAGTAAATAACCAAAATTTGAAGTTCATGTCCAAAATTATGATTATGCTAACAAGGGATCCCATATTCTCGTTTCTCCATATGAATTATGATTATGATTATGATTATGCTAACAAGGGATCTCATGTTAGTGAATTTAGCCTTCTTTGTGATGGAAAAGATGACCTTAACCTCACTATCAAACCCAATTAGAGCCGCTGCAAGAACACTTCTAATGACAACTTCTATCATACCTATTGTCTGCATAGTTAATTAATATACTTATATCATATGCTTCATTATAATACCCTCAATTTGAATAAGAAGCTTTGATGAATTGCATGCATACAGGTTCATCCAGTATTATCAATTTAGGATCACCAATGAGAGCAATTGCGACACTTAGACGACGTTTCATACCACCACTGTAACTTGAAGCTCTCATTTTCGCAGCATTAGTTAGTCTCACTTCTGACAATGAATCCTGAACAACCTGAAATTCCTAGTTCTCTTATGGAAAAATTTAAAAATGCCTCCCAAAGGACGACGCGAAGGGAAGCAACCGCTTGTAGAGGCTCCGTTGAAGGCTGCCCGGCGAGAGGTTAGTATTCTTTTTTCTTTTTTTTTTTTATTTTCCCCCTAATTTGACTTGCGTGTCAAAATCACACAAGTCCCATGGTGACCTGTGTGATTGTCACACGCAGGTCCCATGGTGACCTGCGTGATTATCACAAGCAGGTCCCATGGTGACTTGCGTGATATTAACAAACAAGTCGAATGGTAACCTGCGTGTTAAAATCACGCAAGTTACCATTGGACTCGCGTGTCAAAATTACGCAGGTCGCCATTAGGTCTGCGTTTAAAAATCACGCAGGTCTCCAATGGGCCTGCGTGATTTTGACACGCAAGTGTCCAATTTCTGAGAATTCAAATCGTGAATCTGCAAATATCAGGAACGTCAAATTTCGAGCGTACCTCGGCCATTGTTGCTTCGGATGCTTCGACGACTGCTTCGACTACCACGGTGGATGTCGACCGTCGCTTTTGGTGGTGTTGGTGGGGCGAAATTCCGGTTGGTGGTGTTGGTGTTGGTGGTTGAGCTTCTTCCTCACTTCTCTTTGTGTCGAAAATGGGGAGCTTGTGGTGGTTTCAGGTGTTGGTGGTTGCAAGGTGGCAGTTGAAGGTGGTGGTGGTGGTTGCAACGTGACAGTGGTGGAGGTGGTGTTTGCAAGTTATAGGTGGTGGGGTAGTGAGTGGGTAGAGAGAGAAGGTGAAATATTACCAAAATATGAGTAAGGGTAGAACAGGTAGTTTGCTACATATTTTAGGCGGTGTGGAGTAATTTCGGGCGGCGTTTAGCAATTCAGTTCTTATTAGAGATTCTATTCTCTCTCCAAGAGGAGACGACATAGCTGATGATGCTACTCAATCTTAATTTCTAGAAATATATTATTAGAAAACATATGTTGTACCATTATCATTTTGTCCGAGGGTGCCTGATTAATCCACTAGATTGATTCGGAAAGAAAATCCACTAAAATATGTGGAGGTGGTTAAACCATATCACCCCAAACCTCCCTTGAAAAAATCACACTACCCCTTTACTTAACCTAGCTACATTAAAATAAATGCCACTGATTTGCAAATCGAGTGAAATGGTTAGTGTTTATACCCGTGGAAGAGCAAACACTTATTTGTAGGTCCGGGGAGAGACTTCCTCTTGATGCAATGAGTGAAGTCCACAAGCTAAGGTAAGGTAGTCTAAATCTAGTCCAATATGTCCTCAAAAGTGGGGTCTTCAAGCCACTCGTACAGCTTCCTTGGCACCTACAAGAAAGCGAGTAATCCCTTGGGATTATCGCCCCTCCGACGCTCAAGTTAGAGTATGAAAGAGGAGAGGAGAGCAAAAAGAATGACAAAAGCAAAGACAAGTATTTGGAGTAAGTTTAAGGTAGTTGATTAGAGTGATGTAATTGTATTTTTCCTTTTGGGAAAAGTAGGGGTATTTATAGACATTCGCGGGTTGACAGGATCGCGACAAGTGGCGTAATCTGGGCATATTGAGCCTTAATGGGCTTTGGGCTTTGAAGAAAGCCTTAGTATACCATTGGTATTTTTATACGTATTTCTACTATATGAGTATACAGTTATACGTATTTTACTTGTAGATGTGGCTGGCCCAATGACTATGGGCTTCTTCTATTATTTGGGCTTGGCTTGAAGAAATCAGGCTCAATCTTGTTTGGGCTACATCATTTGCCCCTCGGGCCAACCTGAGAGGGAGCCTAGGCTCGGGCTTAGGTTGGGTCGAGTCATCTCTGGCGTACCCGACTATCAGGTTCGTGGAGGTAGGTGAAAATAGTTTGGGGGGGAAAATTTGAATTTTGAAAAATTAATCCCCCCTATATATATGGAGGAGAGAGAAGTGAAAATCACTTTTGACTTTCTCAATTTACTTCCTCTCTCAATTTTACTGTTCAGTTCTTTTAAGGCGATTTGCTTCTTTTGTGTCGTCCACTTTTCTTCCCAAGGAATTCTACTCGGCAATTCTTTTTCGTCGGCTGTTCTGTGGTCATCGATTTCTTTCTCCTCGGCGCTTTTCTGCTCGGATTTTCTTTGTTCTCGGATTTTCTTTGTGCTCGTCAGAATCTACACAGCTCCAGGTATTTCCCCTTTGCTGCTTTGTTCTTTGGTTTATATTTGTACAATAGTTAATAAATGGCATCTTCATGCTCGTCGAACGATCTCTTCGGCATTGATAGAAATAACAAGGGGTCTACCTCACCTATGGGGGTGAGTCATTCCCCGGCTGAATCTAGGGTCTCGGCACTCCCTGACCCTTCGTCCAATCATTATTTACATTCCATTCATTTGTCCTGTGGTGGATCGTCAGCTCCTGTACTTGTTGTGCAGGCGAATATGGAAAATCCCAACGATTTACCAACAACAGACCTTCGGCACCCAATGTGGCAAGAACACACATGGGCTACCCCTCTCCAAACTCTTCGTCCAGGAGAGGAGATTCCACCGGCTGAGGAGTCGGTGAAAAAAGCTAACGTGGAAGCTGGCAGTTCAAGCCAAGTGCCTCCACCTAAACAAGCCGAGGGTTCCCCAGACGAGGAAGGTGAGGATTTTGAAAAACCGATTTCTTCTATTCCCTTGGCGGTTCATTTTCCTGATTACGCTTCTGTAGTTAAATTTGCCGAGAGTAGAGATTTTAAATCCCGCTTTTCTTCAGGTGTAGCAGCCGACCCTTCAGATGCCGAGGAAAGTGCATCAGATGAAGAGGAAGAGGAAGCTGCTCGTCCTATTCTTAGTGCAACCCAGCTGAGAGAACAATTTCATGTTATAGGGAGAGGTCCAAATGGGCCGGCCCTAAACCTTCCAGCTACAAACAAAACGCTTCACCCAGGTCCCTTAGAATCCAAAATTAGCGAGAAATTTAGAGCCGAAACCCTTCTGATGATGGCCGAATTAAGGAAAGCCTACCATATCCCAAATAGTTAGGACTTCATTCTTCCCGACTCGGGAGATACTATTAGAGATGCACCAGGCGGTTATTTTGGAGTATATCGCTCGGTTCTAGACTTTGGAGTTAGGTTTCCTTTACACCCTTTCATCCTTCATCTTTTAAACTGCTATGATATAGGTATCTGCCAGTTGACTCCCATCTCATGGCTAAATGTCATGACCTTTCTTGCCACCTGTGGCATGAAAAGGATGAAGCCGACCATCACCATCTGGCTCTACTTGCATTCCTTGTCCAGAAATAAAGAGTCCGAGCCGGGCTGGTATGTTCTTCAGAACCGAACGTCATACCTTACCTTCTGGACAAAACCTTCAAAAATAAAAGACTGGAAAGAGGAATTTTTCTTTGTCAAGCCGAGGAGAGCTGATACTGCTGCCTTCCTCCAAAAGTGGAACAACAATGCCCGAAACATGGGGGAGCTCAGAGTGACCGACAAGGTTACTGCCGAGGAACACCTGGTGAGAAATATGTTCATCAAGGTGCACAGAGCACTTGAGCCGGGCAAAGAGGAGTGGGTGCCGGGTAATTGGATTGCCCTTAGGGATTGGTTATATGACCCGCTCTTTTTATTTGCTGCTGGCCTTCGTAAGGTCAAGGCTTCAGGTAGAATTTTATTTTTAATGCATGTCCCTTGTTGATTCCTTTGTTTTTGCTAACTATAAAACGTTGTGTGCAGAGGACATAGACAAAATAAAGGCAAGTCTTCCAGCCGAGATGCAAGGAGAAATGAACCCAGATGAGTTCCTTGATCTGCTAAGGAAGAAGAGAGCAGAGAAAAACCCAATACCCGAGGTAACCATTTTTCTCTCTTTTCAAGTATTTAATTATGTGTAAATTGTCGGCTCGGCAATGTTTCTGAAAAGAAAATCTTAGCCGAGCCGAGGGTAAAAAACCCTTTTCTAAACACAAACATGGTGACTTAGAAAATGAAAATTTTCTAAGTACCCATGATTGCAAGCAATTGAGGGTTTTTGATCGTCGGCTCGGCAACATTTCTGAAGAGATTTTCTTAGCCGAGCCGAGGGTAAAAAACCCTTTTCTAAACACAAACATGGTGACTTAGAAAATGAAAATTTTCTAAGTACCCATGATTGCAAGCAATTGAGGGTTTTTGATCGTCGGCTCGGCAACATTTCTGAAGAGATTATCTTAGCCGAGCCGAGGGTAAAAAACCCTTTTCTAAACACAAACATGGTGACTTAGAAAATGAAAATTTTCTAAATACCCATGATTGCAAGCAATTGAGGGTGTTTGATCGTCGGCTCGGCAACATTTCTGAAGAGATTATCTTAGCCGAGCCGAGGGTAAAAAACCCTTTTCTAAACACAAATATGGTGACTTAGAAAATGAAAATTTTCTAAGTACCCATGATTGCAAGCAATTGAGGGTTTTTGATCGTCGGCTCGGCAACATTTCTGAAGAGATTTCTTAGCCGAGCCGAGGGTAAAAAACCCTTTTCTAAACACAAACATGGTGACTTAGAAAATGAAAATTTTCTAAGTACCCATGATTGCAAGCAATTGAGGGTTTTTGATCGTCGGCTCGGCAACATTTCTGAAGAGATTATCTTAGCCGAGCCGAGGCAAAAACCTCCTTTCTTGATTGTGGAATAAATTGCCTTTTTCTAACTTGTTGCCTTGTGGATTGCAAACTCAACGGACTCCTTATGGAGCCGTCAAAAAGAGACTCGGGGACGCCAAGCCGAAGAAGACTCCGGCTAAAAGGAAAGGCACTCCTATTGTTGAGGAGGTGCCTTCGAAAAAATTTAAAGCTACTTTTGCTGCCGACCCAACAAAAGGGGCCGAGCAGTAGCCTGCCAAAAAACCTGCCGAGAAGGAGAGTACTGTTCTTTCCTCGGCCAAAACCCAATCTGGGGGACATTCAGCAAAGCATAAGTCCCCCAAAACTCCAAAGGATGGTCACTCATCCAAACATTCTTCAAAATCTGCCGGTAATGAGGCAGCCAACACAGTAGCCGTCCAATCAACCGACGCTTCTAAAAAGAAAAAGAAAAGGAAGACCCTTGCAACAAAGGGCAAAAAAGAACGTTCTAAGGACTCCAAAAGTCCTTCCAAAAAGGTCGACCAGGGAGAGACGGTCCCTGAAGAGGTGATTGATCTGGAAGACACTTCTCCAGATCATCAGTTTCCTAAAACAAATCCTCCCGAGCCGCCCATATTTTTCCATGTGGAAGAAGAGGACGAACCGAGGGGTCCTCCTGCTGATTTGATGCCGGAACTCGACATTGCTGCTCGTCTAGCTCGAGACGAGATGGCCAATCAAGACCCAAAATATGTCGACTCCAWTCATACATTRGACCTGATGAGGCAAGACCCTGCCTTCAATCTTTTTGCCTCCCAGGTCGATGAGGGCATCTATCAACCACCTTCGGCTGAAGAACTGGCCAAAAGGTTTCCCGACGCTGAGTTGCTCGTCCATGTGCAGAAGGAAATCCTTGCAAAAATGCCGGAGGTGACAAAACAAAGGATGAYAGAGCACATTTCTAAGGGTGGTAAGTATCACCGTAATGTAGTAACAACCATTCGATTTTCAGARGACACTGGTCCTTCTAATCCTTCTGACCCGTCGGTAATTGCATTCCSTGTTTCAGTGAARACRTCKTTGGAACAGCAAGAAGAAGCCCTAGAGCACTCTACGGCTCCATCCAATTCTGAAGRTGACAGTGAGCTGAAGTTCTCGGCCAAAGAGAGAACTAAAATGGCCGAYAAGATGCTGAAGGCTGTCCATCCCTTCTACCCCCAAACATTACAGGGYTGTACACAAGGCTTCATCAGGCCTATCAAACGAGACCTTATGGATGTAAGAATTCTTAACTCTCCTTGAATTGTCAATACTTAAACTTGAAAAAATTTCTAACTGACTTTTCTTGCTTTGACAGGCACTGGTAAGAGTGGACGGAATCGAAAAACGACTCCGTCAAGAAATCGAAGAGAGCAACAAAAACCGCAACTTTGCTATTGTTGCCGGTGACTTCATGACGGCACAAAAAGCATTGGTGCGTTGTGAAAATCACACAGTAGAATAGAAGAGATAAGCTCAATTTCATCGTAAACAAATGGCACATACACCGATCATTCACCCACAGACTAATTCTCCCACCTTTCTCTCCTTCCCCTCCTAAATTTCCCTGTTGCAAATCACAGTCAAATTTTCATATCCAATATCATTTCCCACAAAAAACAAAACACTACTCCCGTAAAATCCTGAAAAAGACTGCAGAAGTGCAAGTAACGAAATAGGGCGGAAAAAAAAGGTCACACGAAAAATAATAGAGTCCACACAAATTTGGCAAATACCAACTAATCAAAGGCGAAAAAATGAACAAGCACCAAACAAATTATTACGACAGCTTATTCTAACTATGTAAGATTTTTGCCCCTCAAGCCCAGCTTTTCAAAAAAGAGCAATTAGTTTAACATACCAAAGGTGTGGCCTCCAAAATAGAGCAAGCAATATCCTGGTCAGGTAACACCCTATTGTCTTAACGGAAGACATCTCTCAAGTGGTCCACACAACTCTGCCAACATATGTAAAATGATGATTGTACCCTTCTTGGCAAGGAAGACGACCTTCAATGTGGTGGCTCTTGGCTTGTCCTAGCATAAAAAAAAAAATTAACAATAATTCAATATTCACAACTTGCACGAAATACACTTAAGAATAAGACTAAATGTATTAGAGAAAGATCAAAATTCATGGTAAATGTGACTTACGCAAGACGGAGCATAAATAGGAGCTCAGTGCTTCCAGTCAATCAAAGGCCCTCATCTTCCCTGCCTTCTCGTGGACTTCTGGTAGTCCTCGCTGACAGGTTGGTACCTCGTTCCCATGATTACGAAAGTCTGATGCACTGCAAAATTAGATTGTATTAGCTGTTGTGCCAACAAATTCTACAAAATTCTATAAAAACGTGGCATGGAAGATTCTAGAAACCATTTATGCAGAGCTAAAACAATTAGCTGTCTAAACATAGTCCACAATAAATTCAGTGGTGAAAACACCCACTATTCCTATATGTTCAAGAAAACCACCCATATAATTGACTAAACAAAAATAGCCAGACTTTCAAACATAAACCAAAAATTCTTGTAAGAATAAATTAGTCAAACAAACAAAATTTCTGACCAAAAAAATGTGTCAAAATTGCTAACATACACTTTACCATTTTTACAGGCTTAATTGGAACATTTTTTTCCTTGAAAAAAAGTCTCGTTCCATCTTTTTTGGAATTTCAATAACCTATTTTCCAATAAAAAATAAATACGAAGTACCATGAAGAGTACTCGTATAAAGCATCTTCGATAAGCTTCCACACTTCAGAAAATGTGTAAAATGTACATTTTGTCTATCTCATTGTTTTTTTTTCTCGAAACCACTTTCCGTTCTTTCTTTTTTCATAAACCATTCATAAAATCCAGCACTGAATACGCTCATCTTACAATATATAAAGTAATACTAGCTTTTTCGCATGCTTTCAGGATGATACTTGGTTGGTATACGTTAAGAGGCCAGATGTAATTATGAAAATTGTATTCTGAACTGTTTTCATTATGTCGTGATTGAGAATGACAATAGGATTCATTTCGTGAATTTATACGGATGTATACGACT
>SNQN01002528.1:11345-30223 GCA_008642245.1 Bassia scoparia | reverse complement strand
AGGCGGAGCATAATAGTAGCTTGTGCTCTTCGCAATCAAGCCCTCATCTTCCTCTGCTTCTCGATGGACTTCTGGTAGTCCTCGGCTGACGTTGGGTAGCTCTTTCCCATGATTTACGAAGTCTGATGCACAAAATTGATTGTATTAGCTGTTTGTTGCAACAAATTTCTACAATTCTATAAAACTGCAAATGGTGATTCTAGAACCATTCTGCAGAGCTAAACATTAGCTGTCTACATTATCCACTAAATTCGGGGTGAACACCCACTATTCCTATTTGTTCAAGAAACCACCATTATTGACTAACAAAATAGCCGACTTTTCAAACTATACCAAATTCTTGTAAGTAATTTTCATCAAAAACAAACTTCTGACAAAAATGTGTCAAGATTTCTACACACTTTCCATTTATACGAGCTATTGAATTTTTTTTCCTTGAAACAATTTCGTTTCCTTTTTGGAATTTCAATAACCATTTTCAAATAAATAATACGAAGTACCAAGATGAATTCTTGATGCTTGAACTTCAAAATGTATTGCTATCTCATGTTTCGACCATCGTTCTTTCGTTCAACTTATTCTATCGCACGAACTTGTTCTTATTTTATTTTAAAATGTGTTTTTTTTATTTATATTTAATTTTACTATTTTTGTATAAAGTAAAACAAATTTTTATTATTATTTATATTTCATTGTATTTTTTTTCGATACATTTGTTTTTATTTTCTATATTATATTCTTTAATTTATCAGGCATGAATACTCATTCTTTACAATAATAAAGTAATACTGCGTTTTTCGCATTGCTTTGGATGGAACTTGGTTTGGTATAGCTTTAGAGGCAGATGTAATTTTGATTGTATCTACTGTGTTTCTTATGTCGTGATTGAGAATGAAATAGTTCATTTCGTGATATTTTCGAATGTACGGCTTTTCTTTTTTTATAAGATATACCGCATCATTATACTTTGCATGTTGTATTTAATAACGGGAGATTACTCACTGTTGAATTAATTTGTTAGGGGTGATATATTTGGTCGGAAACTCGATTATAAATATGTTTGTCCAAAAAGTTCTCTGTCTTATTCGTGGTTGTAATAATACATTGCCTTAGTTTAGAGCACAGGCCTACCATTGTATGCAGATTTACACATTTAAAAGAGTTTGGTACACATTTGGACCTACCTATCAAAATATGAGAATCTCGACGGTCGCGTAAGCAGAAGGAAATTGTCATCATTACAGCTAAGCATATCAGCATAATCTGGGATGTTAAATGTTCACACGGTCAGTCTTTCCACTTCCCAATGCGCAGGTAGACAGAGCTGACCACGAAAATTTGGAGCATACCCCCTATGCCGTAGGAAACTTGTTCCACAGCTCAGGAGCTTCACGTGAGGATAGAATAAGACATAACACAGAGGAGCAAAGAATAGTCAGGATTAAAGTTTATATTCAACGAGAAGAATTTTATTTACCAACTGTGTATAACGAGTGCTGCATTCCTTTATGTACTTACGATCCTGAAGCTGCTAGGCAGTTTCTCTGCGGTTTTTATAGGTCACTAACCTCTCCATATCTGCCTCTGGGCAGTATGCCAGAAACCGTAGTCTCCAAATTTTCTGCATTATGTTGGACTTCATTCGGTTAACAGTATGCTTCAGTACAGTTTATAGTTAACACAAGCGAGAGGAGTATGTAGCAGCCAAAGTTAGAACTAACACATCAAGAGGGTGAAATGAAATCAGTACAAAAAGTAGAATGCGTGTTGTGAGCACTAATCTGGTATTAAGGATAATTATTTTATTTTTTGCTATAAGCAGTTCTGATCGCGGGTCAATTATTGTATGGGACATGATTCTAGGGTACATTTTCACAATTTTCTGCTATAATCATTCCGTGCCTCAGTGATTCATTTGCATCAACATTGAACTTCGAAAATTAAAAGATGCTCTTAGATTGACAGTGGTAACAAGAAGGTTATAACTATGGAATCCTTTTTGTTCATTAGTGTTGACATATCAGAAAGAGTGTAGTATAGAGCAGAAAAGTATGCAGAGCGGTTAGACTCGATGCAATGACACACTTGAGTCTCCTGATCCTTTTGTGTCCAGTAAGTGACAATCATAAACTTTCATAAATCCTAGAACTGAATACGCTCATACTTTAAAGTAATACTGCTTTTTCGTTATCTTATTTTGATTCTAATGCACTAATAAGAAACGAAATTAAAAAGGCTGCTAAAAAACTTTTAAAACGACGCTTTCACAGTAGTAACCGTAACAACCGTATTTAACATATACGTCAAATGGTTGACAAACAAAATCGAAAATCCATTGCATTCAATTTTTTTAAATAAAAGCTATCTGTTTAAGAATCAAACAGCGAATCAATAAATATACTCGATTCAACTCATCTTCATTGCAACAATCTACCAACATTTGGCGCAGTAAGATGTTGCTATAATATATCCGCATACACAGAGCAACACATCTGATGCATAAACTTCGATCACAATCGACGACACGATCTACGGCATGACAATACTAATTATACAAAGTATAAAATCAACAGTTTATTGATAGGCACATTAGAACACAGCAATGAGCAACACGAAAAAAAGATCGAACTTTAACAGCGTCAATATATCTAAACACAGTTCAAAGCGAAATTAGCGGATAAAACAAACAAGACAGAACGCGCATTACCTTTTCACATCATCGACAACTCAATAGATCGCGTTTTACAGCGGGAAAACAATTATGAATCCCAGAGCCAACATGAAATCAAAGACGCACAATTCATAGTAAGACATTTGACGAATTCAACGAATAAAAGACACATTAAAACATCTAAACAATTGAAAGATCGTAGATCCGAGAGAAAGAGGAAGTGATGAACTGGACAAATGATTCAAAAAATCAAAAATAGAGACCCAAGAAAAGCGTAAGGTGCCTGTCGAGGAACAGACCAGTTTAGTCACTAATCCAGTTTCAGAAATGAAACGGGGGATATAAGGAGGGTGAGATAAGCAGCTTTATCTTGTCCTCATTCATCTGGAGTTCATGAGCCACAACTCACACATTACTTGAATCATACATTAAACCACATGGATTGAACAAGAGAAATTGAATAGAAGTCATATGCAATTCGCCTGCATTTAACCACGAATAATCCATAGCTAGAATACCAGATAATTGAGAAGATTGAAAACAAGTCCACAAATGAAAAACCAAAAATTGCAACCTCCTACGCTGCAGGTCATCAGAATACCCGATTTGACAAATTACCAAATCTCGAAAAATCGTAACAAAGTCAACGAAGGCCATAACAATAGCAACAAAAATCCAACCAACATAAAGCTAATCCCAAACAACAGACCAGAATATGAAAACTAAACCCAATGTGAGTACCGGTGTATTTTCTTTGTCGAATCTGCAGGTTGGGAGTAGAGCAACAAAACTAATGTTAAAGTTATTGAAATCCCCACAAAAATATAATCAAATTGAAACCTAATTGAATTCAAAATCATAAACCCAAATTTACCTTGAAATCAGTCTGCGGGGGATCCTTTCCGAATCCACCGGCAGCCCACCTTATTGCTGAAAGCAACCACCACCAAACCACAACCGAGACGGACAGAACTCCACATACCACCATCCAACTAAACCCCACCCTTACACCCTTTTTTTCGGACCCATTGCGGTTTGCTGGCAGGTAGCCACTACACACACACGCCACCAATCCCCTCCCGGAACATCATACCTTAAAACCCATTGTTCGGCCACCCCTGGGTTGCATGCGGTGACGTCGTCGCGCGACCAAACTCGCCTCCCCAACACCCACTATCACGGTCAGACCAAACCTATTATGGGAAAAACCCATGATGCCGAAACACCCCATGAAACGAGGCGGAACGGGTGATATAAAGGAGGGAGAAAATGTGAGGTGAAAACAGGCGGAATGAAAAGAGGGTTACATCGGGATAGCACTTGGGGAACACGTGGAGAGCAAAGTGAAAGGAGTAACACGTGCACTGATTAGGAGGGCCACATGGTTGCCATGTTTTGGGGGGGAAGGGTATTTTCGTCCGCCATGTTCATTATGCACAGGATTTGCTAGGGCTCTTTTTTTTTTGTTAGGAAGGTAGACACTTGCAAGCCTAAAAAATGTATAACAGTTAGCATGTTAGCCAATGAATTTACTTACGAATGTCGTTAATAAAAGGAAAATTTGTCCACAACTCCCACTAAAAAGGGGATCTTTGCGAATAACTGCCACCAAAAAAAAAAATTTGTCCACAACAGCCACGAAGTCCCCTTCTGTTTGTTGACCACTGCCAAGTGGTGGTTTTCGACGTTGACTCGCTGCCTGAGATCATTAATTGTCATGTGCAAGGCATGTGACTCCTATTTTTTTGCTATTTCACAATTGCTACTCCTATTTGCACTCCACTATACTATTTCCTTCCCTCTCTCTTTTCATCTAAGTAAAATAAAATCCCCAATAAAAATCCCCCCAACCAACCTTAACTCTTTCATTCAATTATTAATTCATTCATATATTCAATAAAAAAATAAAAAAAATTATTCATCTATTCATCTACCGTATTCATTCAAACCCCAATAGTAACATACTCACAATTCTTCGAAAGAAGATTTTACAAAAAAAAAGAAAGAAAGAAAAACAGTTGCAAATTGAAGTTGTAATCCATACAATTAGAGCAGGGCTTTTTGAAAAGGCAGTGAGTTTTTGAAAATTCCTCCATTCTTCTCGAATTCAAGGTTTTGGCCTCTGTTCATGTAAATCGATTCAACAATGAATCGCGAATCTGTAACCCATAAAACTAAACACAATTCAAATCAATATATTCAACAATTAAGCTCAACAAATGTTTTTAAAATCAAAATAACCGTTGTTCAACATCAATCCCCAGCAAAACCCTAAAATCGAAAATTACATGGATAAGCGAAGGAATTAGGAGGTTTGGGCGCCATTGATGCCACCTTCAACCGAGAACCTAATTTGAAAAGAAAAGGAAAATTAAGAAAATTGGCAAAGAGAAAATTTCGAAGAGAGAGATAGTGAAACAGTGAATGAATGCAACAAAAAAAAGAGAGTTAATTCTTACCAATTACTTGATGCTGCCATCTTCAATTTAACGCTCATACTGATGAACAATGTTTTTATTCAATGAAAATGTTTTGGATAATTTGGATAATTCGAAAAAAACTAAAGGGAAATAAGGAGAAAGTGATATGTGGAGTGGAAATAGGGTAAAACGAAAGAAAATAGCAAAAACAAGGAATCACATGACTTGCACATGCTTTTTAGTGGCCTGAAAGTGTCAGTCAACGCCGGAAACCACGGCTTGGCAGTGGTCAACAAACGGAAGGGGACTTCATGGCTGTTGTGGACAAAATTTTTTTTTTGGTGGCAGTTATTCGCAAAGGTCCCTTTTTAGTAGGAGTTGTGGGCAAATTTTCCTTAATAAAAATAATAATAGGAAAATTCTATATAGTAGTTTATAACTTTGTAAAAATTTACGCGGTGGCATATTACGTTTTAATAATCCACACCGTGACTTCGAAGTTTTGAAAAATCTACACTGTGGACTCAAAATTTCTATTTTTCATGTGGTAACAAAACCACTCTAAACCCGAAAATTCTATGGTGGAACCGGTTGTAGATTAATATTTGTACAACCGGTCAAAATCGACATTGAGTGTTAAGTTAAACTCAGAGTTTATCTTGTAGTCAATTCGTGACTCGTGAGTATTGTATCGTTGACTTCTGTCAACGAAATCATAGCAAAAATTCGCGTCAAACTCATGCCTATAGTTTTAATTTTACTTCTTTTTTAAATTATGTTACTTCATTTGACTTTGAATTTTCAACCTCCGGGGACGTAGCTAGGATTTGAAACATGTGGGTGCCTAAATCATATTAGTTTATACTTACTCGTATTTGCATAACTTGTAGTCTCTAAACGAAGTTTATTTCATTCGATTTAAATCGAACTCAAAATTATTTATGTTAATGACTAAAACTAATTTTCATTGATGTATGAGTAGGTGTGATAATATTATAAGAAATTTTTAATAGAATATAACAATGTATTTTTTCAATATATAGAATTGGTAACTTGGAAATAATAATACTAAGTCAGCAATAAAAGTACACGCACCTAATATTTATTAGTAATAAAATCGTTGGCATAATAGATATTGATAATAGTATGTACTAATTTTCATATATGATACTTTACAATGCTTTAACAATATATGATACATAACAATATTTGGTATACATATGCTTTAAAAATATATCAGGATCATCTCACCATCTCACAATCTATGAATAATTAACAATATTAATCAAAAGTTAAATAATTCAGTTCAGTTCATTTCAGTTGATTTTAGTTAATGTAAACGGACCCTAACATACAAAGAGTTACTAACAACCAAGCCTAGCAAATATTCTTAGTATTTTGCTATGTTATTACTATAAAATTAATGGGCCGCAAGGGCCAGTCCCCTGCCTGCCCCCCTTGTGGCTACGCCCCTACCAACCTCAATTTTTCCTGTGTTATTACTGGTTTTGTATGCACGTGATGCATGCAAAAAGTCGTAAAAATTGTATTCTATAAAGAATGATTTTATAGTATACATCAAATTAAAATATTGGAAAAAAATATATGGTGGCATCGAGTTTTGAGAAAATCCACACGTTGACAATTTAAATTTTTCTATTCTACACCGTGGCCTCGTGATTTTGGGAATTCCACACCGTGAGCTCGAGGTTTTGATTTTACATACAGTAACACCCTAATATAACTTAGCTTTAACCACTTAACCCAATTATTCAACTACCACCTAACCACCACCCACCACCGTACCACGTCAGTCGCCTAATCGAGCCACCACCCCACCACCTAAGCCGCCCAACCGAGCCACTGCCTCACCACTTAAGTCACTCAATCGAGCCCCCTCATGCATCCCCTTATTTAATGCACTAATCACCCAATTCTCCAAATCATCGAAGAAAGTGAGCTAAGAGGAAGAGAAAATGTTCATCCTTTTTGCACTTACTCGTTTCATGATGTGTAAATCTGGCAGCATTTCTGCCCTATTTTTACCTTTAGCCGTAAATATTATCTTCAACCAATCGTTCCTAGTGCTAGGACCCATAATGTTGGGACAATTGTACTGCTCCCTATACAGATGTAGACGAGAGCGATTTTAGATGGCGATGATCTGAATCGCATAGGGGGGACCCCTGTGGCTGCTCACTAGTTGAAGCAATATTTACACTGACCTTGGGTTTGAGTTGAACCAAGATGAGATAATAGCCAAACATTAGGAGACCAGAATGGTCAAAAGAACCCATGATTAGACTCCTATCGTCGATTGCATGTCCTTTGCTGAAATGTATTTTCTTTGTTATGACCATCGGAGAGTTATTGATCCATCTTTTACCATGAAATGCCTTATGCAACTGGACCCAATGCCAGGCGATTGATATTCTTTAGGTGTAAAAGATATATCAAGTTTATATGGTTTGAGGATTTTCGATGCAATCCCAGATTGGTTGAAAAAGGATGGTATGACCCACACCTTCTCACAAGATGCCCCATATAGGGGTGAGCACTGGTCCAAAATTGGACCGAACTGGACCATAACCTGTTAGACCAAAAGACTGGAATCCCTTAAATTTGAGGACCTATACCGGACCTAATTTTTCAAGTCCAGTCCGGTTATGGACATGTTAGACCTTTTAAAAAAAAAAATAGAAAAAAATAAAATTAATATAATTTTCTTCAATTGTCTCAATATCTGATAGAAATCTTACAACCATTGCTAATGCAAGTAAACCTATCTCCCTTTTATCTTGAAAACATGTAAAGTAACCTATTTGAACAAACAAAAAAAAAAAAAGAAAAAACAATCAGAAAGTTAAAAAATATATTAAACCAAAAATAAAGAAATCAAAATTAGAAATTTAAAGAAAATTATCATAAAAGGATGAAAAAAGTCGTTCAGTAAAAAAACAAAAAGACAGCAAGGTCAGCAACAATGAAATGTAGAAGAAAAAATAGAGAATTTGAAAAATAGAAATTAAAATAATTTTAAAACCATAAAGATGCACTTACTAGGTTGAGCACTTATTGCCATGGTCGTCGGTCATCGATCTTTAGTGCAGCCGATAAGACTTGGTTTTGACAATTGACAAAGGTGAAGTGACGCTGCACGAAGGCCATCAGCTGTAGGCGCTGCTGGCTACTACGAATTGGTTGCAGAGAAGGAGCTGAGGAGGAGTTGTTGGGACTCGAGTGGAGGAGACCGAGATCCCTGAGGGTGATAGCTTTTGTAGAGTTTTGGTGTTTTGATTTTGAAAGACACAATTGAAAATCAGAGAATTGTGAATTGTATTGTTTGACTAACATTTAATTTACAGACATTAATTTACTTTATTTTTTGCCAAAATATAATAAAATAATATCGTAATTCAGTTTTTTGCTCCGAACCGAAATATTTCGATTTTTGACCAGACCGGACAAGAAATCAAATCCTACATTTTCTTAGACCTAGACCTGGACTAGAATCGGCAGTGCAGTCTGGTCCGATCCGAAGTCAAGTCTAGACCGGACCGCTACTCAGCCCTAGCCCTATTTTGGTGTTCAGTTTTGACCACAACAGACTTGTCTGCTTCTGAATCTAAACATTTTGGGTTTGATGCCTACAATCCTCACCTTGTTACTAGATAGTTTGAATTATGTATATCTCTTGCTATCCCACTCCTGACCACTGGGAACTACAACTAGGAGAGTCCAACAGTCCAATACCAGTCAATCCCTCTACCTTCTGCCACTTCCTGCGATACAATATTGGAAAGATGCTCTATATGGTGGACTTGGTGGTACAATGGAGATTTCTTGGATCGTGCAGCTGATACTATTATCAACAACTTTGGTAATAGTGTCATGAAGTTTGACAGTAAGTCTTCTCCTTTCAGTATATTATATATCCCTTAATTATTAAATTGCTTTCTTATACCTTTACCCTGCTATCATGTGTCATAATGTAAAGTTGACAAGAAAACTGCTTTCTCCTCTTTCAAGAAAAGTATTGGTGATTTCGCCGAGATTAGACTTCAGGACGGTGATCTTGCCACCGTGCAATTTAATGCCAAGCCAATTGGATGATGAACATTGTCGACACAACGTCCCTCACCTACCAACTGTCTGCCTTTAAGAAGCATTTGATTGTTTGGAACACGCTAAACAAACGAAGAGAGGCAACAGGCATAGGAAAATCATCATTCCCAACCCTTTAACCCAAAATCGGGCTGCATRAAAGTGAAGTGTATCCAACTTTGATGACGATGAAGACCGCCAACCTATTTCTGGTAAACACTCTCATCAAGTCWTTTCAATTCCTTAACCAAGCTTTCTCTGTTCAAAGATGACCACAATATTCATTTATTTAGTTTTCATTTCAGGAAAAGAAAGAGACGATCTCCCTCTRTTTCTGTTAAACCCACAATCACTGACAGTAGTGAAGATGAAATAACAACGTTCACCCCTTCTGGCAAATCCTTGAAAAGTAAACCCCTTGAGGTCCAGAAAATAGATAGAAAGACTCAAGCTTTTGCCAGCCGYCCTGAGAGAAGAAGTAGAGAGCCCSAGCCTCATTACATGAGGATACTAGCCCACTTCATGACCCTATCTTGACGACTGCTAATGATACACATTTATATAGAGTATTTAGGCATTTTAGGTTGCATTATTAGAGCATATTAGTTTATTCAATTGCATTTTAGGTATCAATTGTATTGATTATCCATTTTGAGCTCTATTACACCTTGTTTGTTGTTTTCCTAATCTTTAAGGTATTTTATAGRTGCTCGAATGCTTTCGAAGCGATTTTGAATGGATTGGATAATTATTGCAAAGAAAGTTGACGAATTGGTTTCCACAAGGGTCAAAAATAAAAAGCAAAGTCGAATTTGAGTTAAAGATAATGAGACATATGAGTTGAAGAGGAACAAATCTGATACATGTTCACTCTTTTGATCGTAACTRAAGTTCTATAGATCGGATTGCCGCGATTCTAATTGYGTTAGAAACTAGATTTAAAGAGCTACGCCTTCATATGATGTCTAGAACTCAAGATACAAGCCTGCGAAGTTGACCCAGTAAAGCTGACCGCGGCTAGAAGTTACGACCTGAGATTTAGTTCGTCCTTAATAATTAGATTAGATATTTATATTTTATTTTCTGATTTTTAATTAATTAGGAGAGAGGGAAAATATAAATACTCACGGAATTATCTTATTTCCTTCTCATGCATTAATTTTCCTAGAGTTTTAGAATAGAATTACTCTTTCTCTCTTCTTCCACATTGAAACCCTATTTTTACTTTCTCCATTAATTCAAGCTTCAAGGTATTTTTCCATTACTTTCTTCTTTATTATTTTCTTTATTATTTGGGATATTCCTAATGGTAACCATGAGTTTTTGCCAATTCTCAATGGTAACCATGAGTTTTTTTAATCCCATTGGTGACCATAAAACTTTTATTTAATCCCACGCATGACCATTAACCTTGAAAATAAAAAATTTCGAAACTTAAAATTCCAAATTTTGAACCCTAAATTCATGTTCACACCCATAAACTATCACAAGTATGCATAAATTAGCAAGAATTGTTCAGATTTATTGTCGGATTTGTCGAAATTTCAAGTCAAATTTGCTATTTTAGAGGTTAATAGTCATTTATGGGYTTAAATTTAAGTTTTATGGTCACCAATGTGATTAAAATAAACTTTTGGTTACCATTGGGAATTGGCTAAAACTCATGGTTACCATTGGAAATTTCCCTTATTATTTTGGTTATTAGTTTTAATTCTTTATTTGCTATTMTTTATTGTTGATTATTTTTTATTATTGTTAATATTATTTTCATTAGTTTCAATCATGAATCTTAGGTTTATTATTTCTATTGTTCTTATTAATTTMATCATGAGCGAGTAGTTTAATTTCTAGGGTGATTGGGGATCTATGGCAATATTATTAGCGTTATTTGGATTTGATTCAATTCTTGACTTGGCAATTGATCGATTTTCTATTAGATTGTTCTTCATGTTAATCAATTTRGTAGGGCTCGATTTAACTTCTTAATTTGAGTAGTTACGAGTCTCTAGATCTAGCGATTGAGACTTAGCACAAGATCTACGTTAATAGGTAGAACGAGACTATCCTAGGTCGYGAGATACGGTTAGGAGTAGTTCTATGGTTCATTCGATTCGAGAGAACTTTGARCCTATTTRGATTGTGCCTTGTTGTGAATTGTTGATGCCCAATTATTTTTAATTACTGCTATAGTGAACCATAGCCTTAGACTTAGTCTTCACATAGTTTAATATTCTAAATTCATCGTTCGTGCTAGTCTTAGTACAATACATACATCATTCTAAGGCCCTTTATTAGTTTATATGATGTTATTCAATTGATCYACACTTGTTGCTTCTTCGTGGATTCGACCCTGTTACCACTAGCTACATTAGTTAGTTTTGATAGGTTATTTTTGATAGGTACATGACAAGCCTGTCAAATTTTGGTGCCGTTTCCGGGGAAGCGACATTGTTTTATTGATTAACTAGATAATCTCCGAGCATATGCTCGGTTTTCAAATGATGTATTAATTACTCTGAAAAAAAGTAATATTTTATATTTTTCAATTGTAATTATTTAAAATAAGGTTTTATTTTTGACAAAATTATTTTTTAGAATTATAAATGAATTAAAAAAATATTTAAAATTTTTGTTAGAAACACATTTAGTAACCTTCATTAAATGTCTTTTTACATTTTTTTATGGAAAAATTAATTAAGTGTGTTTGAGAGGGAAGTTTGAGAGGGAAATTTGGGAGGGAAAAATTTGGGAGTTGGGGTTTGCTTTAGTATTAGTTTATAGATTGTTTGAGTCTGAACAATTTTTCTTTTGTTTTTGAATTGAAGAAGAATTCGTTTTTCTTCGTGATAGTACTTGCGATCGCTGTAGTTCTTTTTGTGCATGCGTAGGTCTTCCCGAARTGGGAATTTATTTTCTTACGACCCAGAGGTGGAGCGAACTTATTATAGACGAAAGAATTTRGCTAAGCGATTGGATTTTTRAGATTCTTCCGTCTCTCGTTAGTTTTCGAATCCCTTGTACGAAACTAATTTAGGGGAGGAGGAGTCACCTTCAGTGAGCAACGAAGTAGTCCATTCTGATTCTGATCCTGAAAAGATGGCGGCACAACAAGAACGCTCTATTATGGACTACTCTTTGCCTAGTCGGAACGAAATTTTGATAGGTCTAGGCATGCCTACTCTAGTGGCAGCCAACTTTGAGCTTAAGGATGCGCTGTTGAATATGATCMAGCGCAATCAGTTTGGAGGGAATGCAACTGAGGATCCTAACTTTCATATCTCTAATTTCCTCCAATATTGTGGTACTCTCAAGCATGTTGGTGTTGAGCCAGACCATTTTTTTTGTCATGATATTCCGTTTCTCACTGCGGGATAGGGCACAATTGTGGTTGAACAGTCTTGATCTTGATACTTACAACACATGGGATTCAATTTCTCTTGCTTTCTATAAGAAGTATTATCCTCCATAGAAGACTGCYCAAATGCGTAGTAAAATGACTAACTTCATGCACGATGTCGATTAAAACTCTATATGAGGCATCAGAGCAATATAAGGAATTACATCGAATATGTCCTCATCATGGGTTAGAAAAGGGCTCTTGGTCCAGACCTTCTACAATGGYTTGAACAATGAATCTCGTATCATTCTCGATTCGGCGGCGAATGAGAGGTTCATGAATCAAACGGTCAATGCTGGATGGAATTTAATTGAGGAGATGGCCAATCATAATAATTTTCGGTATGGCGATCCTCGAGGCTCAATTAAGAAGGGTGGRAAGCATGAGGTCGATCAAATAACTCTATTGACAGCTCAAATTTCAGCCATCAATCAAAAGTTGGATGGTATTCACATTGGACAAACCAGTCAGCCAACTTCAGTTACAGCCATATGAAGGCCGAGTGAGGTATTTTGCGATAATTGTGGAATGATGGGACATCTAGCTCATGGTTGTTAATCTTCGATGGATCAAGTGAACGCATTTCAAACGCAACGTACTAACAATCCGTACTCTAATACTTACAATGAAGGCACGATAAATCATCCATATTTTTCATACAAGAGTACCAATATGCTTAATCCTCCATRAGTTCCACAACAGCCTCAGCAGCAACAACAACAGTATCAGCCTCGCTATAAGCCACCTCATTAGAAGCAACATTACAATCAGTAGTACAATCTGCCACAGCCGCTGCTACCGCAGGCTCCGGCCACTGATCCAACCATAGTCGAGCTYAAAAATATGATGATTCAAATGCAAAAGGATCAACAAGTTTCTATGTCGCAATTCCAGTYAGARTAGCAAGCTTCTATGTTACAATTTCAGCYGGATCAYCAGGCTTCTATGATGCAAGTCCAACGAGATATTTAGTCATTCGTCACTCACAATAAGCA
This sequence comes from Bassia scoparia, assembly GCA_008642245.1. NCBI lineage: Eukaryota > Viridiplantae > Streptophyta > Magnoliopsida > Caryophyllales > Amaranthaceae > Bassia > Bassia scoparia. The sequence goes on along the minus strand of SNQN01002528.1, from coordinate 16,636 downwards.
GTTGGATACGCAGATGGCACAATTGGCTGCTTCTAATGCGCAGCGGCAGTAGGGTGCCCTTCCTTCGCACCACAACAGCCAAAGGATAGTGTTTATGCGATCACCATTCGCAGCGACACTAGTTACGTAGGTCCACCTATGCCTGTGGAGGATGTTGAAGAGGAAGCTGAAAAGGAGGAGGAGGTAGTAAAAACACCTCCTATTGTTGTGCCACCCATTCGGCTACCTTTCCCATCTAGAGTTGCCAAGAAGAAGAAGGATCAGCAACTCAACAATATCCTCAATGTGGAGGAGAACCTTCAAGTAACTGTTCCTTCTATTGAGTTAATTACTTAAATTCCCACAAATGCTAAAATTTTAAAAGACATGTTAACTGAGAAGAGGGAATTCAAATCGGTGGAGACATTTGCTTTTTCTGAACAAAGTAGTGTTATTTTGCAATATAAGTCTCCACCAAAGTCGAAGGATCCTGGGAGTTTTTCTATTCCATGTGATATTGGAACTATACATATCGATAACGCATTATGTGATTTAGGGGCAAGTGTTAGTGTTATGCCTTTGTCCGTATGTAAAAAGTTGAATATGGGAGATCTTAAGTGCACTAGTATTCCTCTTCAAACGACTGAAGGTTCTCTTAAGCACCCTATGGGTATTTTAGAAGACGTTCATGTGTGAGTGGGTAAATTTAATATTRCTGTTGATTTTGTTGTTCTCGATATGGATGACGATGTTCACATTCCTATCATCTTAGGCCGACCTTTCCTTCATACGGCAYGGGCAGTTACAGATGTGAAGAATGGGAAAATTGTTTTTACTATAGGTGATGACAGAATCACTTTTAATCAGTCTAGTGCACTAAAGAGTCCCATGRTGGAGGAGTCATGTTGTAGTGTTGATGTTGTAGACTTTGTTGTGCAGGATAACYTCCCTCGATCTCTTTCTTGAGATCTTCTAAAGGGCATTTTGTGTGTTAAGTCTTTAGCAGGTGAAGGTGAAGTTGGAAAGGAAACTACGACTTGTGAGTTCCGTGTGGAGAATAAGGAGATGCTTGACAATTCACAGCTTAAACTCTTTCCTATAAGGTTAAAGTCGAATGTTGATGAGCTTGGTTATGTGGAGGAAATGAATGCGAAGCATGAAAAGTTTAAGGTACGCAAGCCACATTTCGTTTTATGCAATAGAGATGATATATTTGGCCTTATGGAGATTTTATACCTCTTAGAGCCACCTTCTGTTATTTGAGCATTATTGAGGTAATACGTCKAGCTAACGACGTAAAACAAGCGCTTTGCGGGAGGCAATCCGTAATTTATTGTTTATAGAATTTAATTTTAATTTTTATTTATTTAAAWTTTAAAAAAACTATTTATTTTATATTTATGTGGTGAGTTGAGTGTGAGGGTTTTAATTCTTCYTTAAGTATTAATATGTAGGTGAGTATGTGTTAGAAGGCTTGATCAAGAAATAAATCAAAGTGCAATCGCTAATAAAGTAAAGCAAATGAAAAGTAAATAACAACAACAATACTATAAGAGGAGCAAGAAAAGTAGCAAGAAAAAAAAGCAAATGGAAACGTGTATATTTCCCTTTATGGGAATGATACCCCTATCGGYACAGTACATCACCACGCAGCAGCGAGCAATTCGCCCAAAACTGGTCAAAGCGACCCTATAYGGACCGTGTCAGAAGGCTTGGGAGGTCYAAATCTTCACCCAACTCGGGTTCAGTGGCCCAGATCGGGCAGATATCGAGTGAAGAAAAGAGAGGGGTTGTTGCCCGAAACGGGTGGTGTCGCATCCGTATTTAACTTCAAAGACCCTGCAGCAGGGGCCTGCCACTCACAAGGGTACAAACTAGGAGCCTGCCTAACTTGACCACAAGAATCAATAGCCTGATCATACCTACCTGACCAACGCCTGTTCACATCTCCGAGCCACATGCTTCTTTTTCTTCCAAAGACCCGATCATTTCCCTAACGAATCTTCCAACAGAGGCCTCCAAAATAAGTTCCACCAATTCACATCATTACAAACAGCCTGCTTTGCAAAATACATTCCTTAAATTGGTAGCCTTACCCAAATAAAATCCAGCCTAAGAGGTGTATTTTGATAATTGCTCAATGATGGAGAATTTTTGATTTGAACGAAATTTTACTATATTTAATTTTCACATAAGGGTCCGAGTGGTGCTGGTTAGTAACACACCAAGTAAAATTGCTAGCTCCAGTCTTTGAGTTGTTCCTCACTTATATAAATTTGAGTTTGATTATAAATGTATTTATTTTTCTTAAATTTCATATTTTGACCTTATATTATTTTTACAAGTACACAATGATGCTTGTGATGATGGGGAAAATGTTGGAGTACTGAGATGCTGCTAATCCACAATAATATCTGAATGAGGCTTGGGTATTATCTTATCAAGCCAAGCTTAGCTTAAGGACTTAAATATTAATACTAGTGTGGTAGTTTTTTTTGATACTAGCACTCTTTATAAACAACTTACCTTGTGGAACAATTTATATTCTAGTTGTTGATTAAAGTTGTACAAGACTTAGTTAATATATATATATATATAGTATAATAGTTATATTATTATATATATAGTATATTATATATAGTATATATATAGTATAATATTATAATTATTAGTATATATTATTATATACGTCGACGTATTGATTAATATTTTTAATATTTATTTATAATATATAATTTAATTATATATATATACATTGTTGTTTATTATCATGTTTTGATTATCATTTCCATGTTTGTTTATAGTTGTATGTATTAAACTATTAAAAAATTGATGATGAAAGGTGATGATGGGCTACACATAGAAATTTTGTCATTACATCAAACGAAAAGTGTTAAGAGTTTCATCTTGTAATGGAGTCGAAGAAGGTGTTGAGAAGTCTCAACAATTATAGAGTTTTTGGTGTCCTACAATGAGTTGAAATTCCAACACTTTTTGGTGTGTCAAAAAATGTGGAAAGTTCACATTAAAAGTGTTGAAAACTGCAACTTTTTTCGTTTTAAAAAAATTTGTTGAAAGTCTCACACTAAAAAGTGTTGAAAGTCTCATGACCCAAAAAAGTGTTGAAAAGTATAACACTAAAACAGTGTTAAAAATCTCAACACTTTTTGTGTCCAAAAGTGTGTTCGAAATTATAATTTTTGGCAAGTCTACACTTTATAATGATAGTTTTCCAAATAGGCTATGTGTTGCAATGCAACCAAATTTTAACATCTTGACTATGTGTATTAATTTCAACACTTAGATAGATAGATAGATAGATAGATAGATAGATAGATAGATAGGATAAGATGATAGATAGATATGATAGATAGATAGATAAGATAGATAGATCAGTATAATAGATAGATAGATAGATAGATAGATAGATATAGATGATAGATAGATAGATATGATAGATAGATAGAGAGTAGATAGATTGATAGATAGATAGACTAGATTAGATTAGATAGATAGATAGATTGATGAGATAGAAATAGATAGATAGATAGATAGATAATAGATAGATAGATAGAATAGTATGAATAGATAGATGATAGATAGATAGAGATAGAAGATAGATAGATAGATAGATATGATAGATAGATAGATAGATAGATAGATAGATAGATAGAGTAAAGAAAGATATAGTATAGTAGATAGTATAGATAGATAGATAGATAGATAGATATAGATAGATAGATAGATAGATAGATAGAGATAGATAGATATGATAGATAGATAGATAGATCAGATAGATAGATAGATAGATAGATGTAGTGTTTAGAAGGGAAGATAAAGATGAAGACATAGATAGATAGATGTAGAGTATAGATAGCAGATAGATACACTAGAGCTAGATCTACGCAATACGACTAATACTACGATTTCTAGACTAGAAGTAGATAACTGTTAGATAGATTAGATAGATAGATAGATAGATAGATAAAGATAGATAGATAGATAGAATTAGGATAGATAAAGTAGTAATAGTAGTAGATAGATAGATAGATAAAGCATAGATAGAAGTTATCGATTTAGATAAGATCGAATTAGATAGATAATAGATAGATACTATAGACTTAGATTATGATAATGATTTAGATAGATAAAGAATGATAGATAGATAGATAGATAGATAAGATACGATAGATATGATAGATAGATAGAAAGAGACTAGATAAGAGATAGATATGATAGATAGATAGATAGATGAGATAGATAGATAAGTATAGATAGAAATATGTAGCAGGAAGAACGATGACAAACATCATACATATATACAATTCAACTCTAGAATTCTCACCTACAATACAAAAGCTTTGCTTCAATTGATCACTATCACAAAAATAAAGGTTGTTAGCATGACAGATAACGATTAAAAACAAGTTGGATAAAGCGAAATACGATGAAAACTATGGATTTACTTGATTGAAATTGAAAAGAGAAATTATAATATTAACAACAAACAATAATAAAAACTAAAGAGAGAATTTAATTGAATAGCCTCAGAATTTGTACCTTGATTCGCAAAGAACCGACTCCGYAAGTAGCGACGGATTTGWGAACCTTGGATTTTGATGAGTGATTTGTTAGAGTGATTTATGAGTGAGAATTTTTGAGAGTTTCAAATTTCCTTAAGCACCAAAGAATTAATTGATTTAATGTTGATTTTTCGTTGATGTTCAATTAAGCACCGAGAGCATCTATTTATAGGCGTACGGGAAAAGATAAGTAAAAAAGAAGATATATGGAATACGGATACAACTATATCTAACTTTTGACGTAAGCTTCYTTTAATTCATGCCATATACCATTGGAAAGCTCTCGATCTCTAGCTTTCAACGCATTTTGTCTCGCATCAAAATTTCTTGTAGATCAAAAGTTATAAGCAAAACAGTGACGAGTATCAGCCCAACCGTATATACGGTCCATATGACCGTATACCGGGTACCCTCAGCCTTATAGGCTGACCGTATATACGATTGCGGTCCAGAGAGTTGTATATACGGTTGTGCCTACCGTATATGTAGTCATATGGACCGTATATAGGGTTGGGCTGACGTGGCCATGATGTGGATGGCCACGTCAGCGATCCGTGGTTGATTACTGTTTTATCTACCTTTTCGTTCGGGAATTAATATCCGTGTTTTTGCTTCTAATCTACCATCCAATCAATCTTTATCCACTCATGGATAAACATGATTAATCTTCTAGAATATTTCGGATAAATTCCGAATTTTCTAAATTTACCTACAGATTTCTGAATTCAT
>SNQN01002527.1:38438-69584 GCA_008642245.1 Bassia scoparia | reverse complement strand
GAATGATCACCTCGGATTCCTAAATCTATTGTATACAATGTGTTTAAATGTGTTAGATTTAAAAAAAATTGAAATTTAATTTGAAGTGTTTTTGGAAGTGAATTTGAAGATGTTTTGGAGTGTTTTTGATAGAAAATGTCGTCAAAACTTCGTTACAACTCCGAATTCTCTGAATCGAAAAGTAYATGCTAAAGGTCTTATTTATAGCCCAAAATTTTCTTTGGAGAAATAGGGCCTAAACGTGTTGTGTTCTTTTGCTTGATTTTCTTGCCTAGCTGGTTTTAGAAAATTTGGAAGAAAATTCGATTCCCGTTGATTGGCAATGAATTTGGACAAGAAATTTTGTGTGAAGGTTGCACAACAAGTTAGGACTCTTAAGAGGGCAGATATCCAATTTCAATGTATGGAACTTTTTGAAACTCTTCGTTTTACGTGTTTTTGCTCGTGCTTGCTTTTTTGCTTTAAAATTMTGTAAACCGATTTRCACATGGTGCAAAATTATGGAAAAAATACTGAAAAATTCGACTTAATTTTAAGAGTATTGTGTTGAATTTCATGATTTTTAAATTGTTTTAGAATTTTACAATTGTTTTAAAATTAAGAAAATAGCTGAAAAATTCCAAAAATACTTGAAATTGCTTTAGAGAATTCCAGAAAATTATGAAAAATCTAGAAAATGCGTTTTAAAATAAGAAATAGTTATTTGGAAATTAAAGAATATTTTTGTGAGTATTTTGAGCTTGAAAAGAGGTTATGGCTTTGCAAATTGAGATTTAAGGCATTGTTTGAGGCAGCTGTTCTTTTAAATTAAAATTAGACCAATTTCATTGTGGTATACTGATATCATTAACCATAAGGAAGATACAAATGTAGGAATCTACAATGTCATTTCGGATCACATCTCTTTTTTCCCAAAAAATTCTCCCATATCTTAAGTGTGATGAGGGATGATCACTCGACGAGTTTCAACCCTAGACAGAGATGTTGTGCCTCCTACATGACGCCTGGTAGTTTGAGCGATAGTGYCCTTCTAAAAAGTAACCCATTTGGACTTTTTTTGGACCCTAAATTTTGCGTGGGTTCATCATATGACAATGTGAACCCATTTTTCGTTGAATATAATCTTCGTATCGTCACAAAAACAACGTCATTCCAGATGTTATCTCATTTTTCCCTGATACTTCTCTTACACCTTAAGGGTGATAAGGGATAATTTGTTGCACAAGCGTTTCAACCAAACGGTGAGTGTTATGCTCCTACGAGCGTTTGAGCTTGAGACTTTTGTGTAAAGAGCGTCAAAGTGCCATATACACCTTTGACTAAATTTTATATGGGTTCATATTTATGATCATTATTGAATTCATGGTACAGTTTTTCGGCATTTTTCTTGAATATTGTCAGAGTCCATTTTTATGGATTTATCTGGTTTGAACCCATACTGTGTCTTCGTGATTCGTTCATTTTTTCTGAGAATTCTCAGGCGTCTTAGGAGTGAGTGAGTGGATGTATTATTTTGCCAAACTTAATTTTTTGTGTTCTAAGAGCGTTTGACGGTTGGGAGTTTTGTGCGTTAGCGGCCTCAAAAGTACAATAGGACTTATGTGGGTTATGATATGAAGATGTTGGAAGGTATTCGGCAATTTTTTCTAAATCGATAATTGTTTAAAAAAAGTCATTTTCCGTGGATTATAATTTCTTTCGACCCTCACTAGTAGTATTCACCGGGATCGCTTCGTTTTTCGATAGAAGAATTTTGACGTCTTTAAGGGTGATGAGGGATGTTGCAAAGTTTTCAGCACAACACACGAGCGTTTTGATTTTGACACTGGTAGGTTGAGCGAGCATAAAGCATCTCAAAGTACACCCATATGGACTTCTTGGCCCTAAATTTTTTGTATCGTTTTCATCATGTGACATGTGAACCATGATAAATTTTCGACAATATTTTATTATTACACGAAATATATCTGGAAGTCTTTTTCAATGTATAATAGAGTCTTTGTTTCGACTGCCAAAGAGTCATTCGGATATATATCGCTTTTTATCATATATACAGTACAGGGTAATGAGGATGACACTTGCCGTCAGCCCAGAGACGCAGTGTTGTACTACTATGAGTTTTCGACATTAGGAGTTTTTGTGCAATAGCGACCTAAAAAGTACAACTATGAATTTTTTTGGCTCCACATTGTTTCATGGGTTACCAATGATCGACATGTAGTCGCATGGTAATTTTCAAGAATTTTTCTGAAAATGTCTAGAAGTCCTTTTTTGTGGATATAATCTTCGTTTCATCCAAAACGATGTATGTCGCAGAGGTACTATTCATTTTCCTATAAATTAACATAACTTAAGAGTGATGAGGGATGATGATTTGAGTTAAGTTTCAGCCCAAATGATGTGTGTTGTGCAACGGTGTGTTTGTGCTTTCTACAAGTGTTTTCGATGTTTGGTAGTTTGTGTGCAATTGCGGTTTCAAAGTACCCATATGGACTCCTTTGACCCTCAATTTATTTTGCGGTTTATCATAGTGAAACATGAATCATAGTTAGTTTTTGAAAATTTCGAAAATTGTCCAGAATTCGTTTTTTCGTGTATTAAATCTTCATTCAATCACAAACAACATCATTTCGGACCTTGTTTCTTTTTCCAGAAAATTCTCTCACACTTCAGGTGTGTGGGATGATCATCGTAAGTTTAGACCCCAATTGGTGTGTTTTTTACTATCATACGAGGCATTTTGACACAGGTAATTGAAGCAATGGCGCTCCTCAAAGTAACCCTTGGACCTTTTAGCTAAATTTTGCCACAGTTTTATATTATGATGTGACCATAATTGTACATTTTTTGCAATTTCCGAAATTTGTCGGATGACCATTTTTTGTTGATTATAATTTAGTTTGACCAAAAACGATGTATTCTAGATCTTGTCACATTATGGTGAGTGAGGGATGATCATCGGCAGGTTTAAGCACAAACGGCGAGCGTTGTTCTCTTCGAGTGTTTCAACCTGTTAGTTTAGCAATAGCGCTAAAAAATAACCTTATATGGATTCTTTAACCCTAATTTTTGGGCGGGTTGTCTTATAACATGTGAACACATGGTAGAATTTTTGGATTTTTTACGAAAATTGTCGAAAGTCCATTTTTTCGTAGTGGTATAATTTTATTTGACCCCAAAATGACGTCATTCGACTCGTTATTTTTTCTTAGAAAATTCTCTCCATAGGTTAAGGGTGATGAGGGATGATAACTCGACAGATTTCAGCCCAAACGGCGAGTGTTGTGCCTCCTACAATGTTTCGACGCTAGTAGTTTAAGTTATAGAGGCATCGAAGTAACCTATATGGACCCTTTTGCCCTTAAATTTTGTGTGAAGATTATATGACCAAGTGACTCATGGTATGTATTTTTCGGCAATTTTCGAAGCTAAAAATAAAAATGCCCAAATTAAAAATCACATGAGGTTCTGTTTAGTTATAAAAAGCCATGCAAGTGGCTAAGGAAAAAAGTCTTTTGAAGTCCTGAACGACAATATAATTTGTCTCATTTAGGTGCAAAATTAATGAGTGCAATGGTAGTTCATTGAATTAAAATGGGCTAGTGTCCTTTTCGGTATCTCGTACATTATTGTGAATTTTGTATTAACTAATATGGGCTCATCAACAAAAACCTCTCAGATGTACAACCGCTCATGCTATTGGTGTTTAAAGAGTCGAAAAAATGCTTGGAAATCACATGGGGTGTTAGTTTGTTATAAAACAGTACACCTATGCAACTAGAAAATAGGAACACCAAGGCGTTTGAAGTTCCAAATAGCACACGAGTTCTTCATTCGGTGGCAAAATTGAGAATATTAAGTGCAAGGGTGGTTGTTTCATGCTAAAAGGGCCATTGTTCCTTTTGGATAGCGAAGACGTTTTAGAATTATTGAGTAGATCGATACGGGCTCACAAACGCCTCCTATACAGTAAAAAACAGAATGCTAATTCACGCCATTAATGGTTTTCACGCAAGAGCTCGAAAATAATATGCGTAAAAATTATGTAGGTTTTTTTAGTTATCAAAACACACATATGCAAGTGGAAACAAGGACAAAGTCGTTTTGAAGTCAAGACGCACAACAAGTTCAATTCGGCGTCGTCCGGTGCGCAAAAGAGAATATTAGTTTGAGGTGGTTATTTGAGGTAGAAATGGACCATTTTTGTCCTTTTCGAATACTCAAACCCATTTTGGAATTTTGTGATAGAACTTAGATGGGCTCCAACAAACATCTAATGAATACCGAAATAGCCATAATTCACGCTTTCGATTGTTTTTAGTGTCCCGATAAACTAAAAAGGCCCTAAAAATTATGCGAGCGCGTTGTTTTATTATAAACACACCTATGCAATGTGGAAACAAGAAACGAAAGATGTTTGAATCCTTAATGGTACATAATTGTTGTATTGTTGTGGTTCACAGAAACGAGAATATTAGTGCATGATAGTTGTTTAAGTGCTAGAATATTGTTATTATCCTTTCTAGGATAATTCTGGACATGTTAGTTGAAATTTTGGAGTAAATTGAGACAGCTATAATCGACTCCCAAGACAAAAATAGAGGAGTTCATGGGTTTTTGACGGTTTTCAGGTTCTGAAATAATAAATGTCCAAAATTAATGTGTGGTGGTTAAATTGCTCTATGTAAGTGTTGGAAACGGGACATTAAAGTAATTTGGACATATCGACATCACATATGTTATATCTTCTCAATCAGCTGCCCTGACTACATTTGAGAATATTGAGTTTAACAATAATTCTTTGAAGTTAGAAATGGGTCGGTGTCCCTTCTCAGCATCCCGGACCACATTTGTGAATTTTGGAGTAAACTGAGAAGGGTTCATAAACAACTTGGCCTCCCAATGAACGAAATAGAAGACTATAATTCATGTTTTCAATGGTTTTAAGTGTCAAAAAACAAAAAATACTCGAAAAGAACGTGGGGGTTTATTTTGTTATAAAAGGCACTTATGAAAGTGGAAACAAGAAACAAAAGTCATTTAAAGTCCCGAACGACACAAATCTTCGCCTTGTTCGGGTGTTAAAATAATGAGCATATTGAGTGAAACGTTAGTTTTTTGAAGTTAGAAATGGGCCAGTGTCCATCTTGGTATCCCGGACAAGATKTGCAAATTTCTGAATAAACTYAGACGAATTTACGCGCGCGCTTTCGATGGTTTTCAACATCCAAAAAKAAAAATGCCCGAAAATCACATGGGGGTTTATTTGGTTATAAAACACACCTATGCAAGTGGAAATAGGAAACAATAGTCGTTTTAAAGTCTCAAACGACAAATATGTTCATCTCATTTAGGTGCCAAAATAATGAGAATATTGAGTGCAAAGTTAACTAGATCTTTGAACCTGGAAATGGCCATTATCCATTCACTGTATCCCAGACCACATATGTGAATTTTGGATTAAATTGAGACGGGCTCACAAACGACCTCCTAGGCTGTATAAATAAAAGGCTATATTTCACGCTTTCGATTGTTTTTCAGGGTCAGAATATAAAAATGCCCAAAATCCACATGGGGCTTTGTTTGGTTATAAAACACACCTATGTAAGTTAAAATTGGAAAAAAAAGTCATTTTAAGTCTCGAATGGCACATTAGTTCAGCTCGTTCAGGTGCTTAGAAAAGAGAACATTTTGTTCAACGATAGTTGTTTGATGCTAAAATGAGCCAGTGTCCCTTTTGGGATATTGCAAATCACGTCTGTGAATTTTGGAAGAAATTGAGAGGGGCTCACAAACGACCTTCCGGATGATCGTAATAGAAGACTATAATTCACGCTATAGATAAATTTTAGGGTGCGATATTAATAATGCTTGAAAATCATATAGGGGTATTATTTGATTATAAAACAAACTTGTGCAAGTGGAAACAAGAAACAAAAGTCGTTACAAGTTTTTAATGAAACATAAGTTCATCTTGTTTGGGTTCCACAAAAACTAGAATATTGAGTGCAATGGTTGTTATTTGATGCTTGAAGTGGGCCACTGTTCCTTTTAGGATATCTTAGAACATGTTTTTGAATTTTGGAGTAAACCGAGGCATGCTCATAAACTACCTCCCAGACAACAAAAATATAAGGCTATAATTCACACTTTCAATGGTTTTTAGGGTTCAAAAATAAAAATGCCCGAAAATCATGTGGGTTTTTTTGTTATCAAATGCTCCTATGTAATTGGAAATAAGAAAAAAATCGTTTGAAGTCACGAACAACACATTAGTTCGTCTCGTTCAGGTGCAAAAAAACAAGAACACTAAGTGCAATGATGGTTCTTTGAAGCTAGAAATAATGGGCCATGTCACATTATCCCAAAGCTAGAACAACACATTATGCCAAAGCACTTCTYTTAATTTTAAAGTAAATTGAAGCAGGCTCACTAACGACCTCCCGGACAACAAAAATAGAAGGATACCATTCACGCATTCGATGGTTTTTGGGTTTGAAAACAAATGTTGTAAATCGCGCGGTTTATTTGTTATAAAACGCTCCTATGCAAGTGAATGAAAATAAACTCAGTTTAAAGTCTCGTACGACTAACACATTTGTCTCATTCAGGTGATGAAAAACGAGGATATTGAATCAATGGTGGTTGTTTGGAGGGAAAAAGGTCATCCAGTGTCCCTTTAGGATATCCAGACTATGCTGTCAATTTAGAAAAACTGAGACAAGCTCACAACGAACTCGCAAACGACTAAAATAGAAGGCGTAAAATGGTTTTCAAGGTATAAATACAAATGCTGAAAATCACACGAGGATTTTTTTTTGGGTATAAAAATGCAAATGTAGTGAAACGAAAACAAAAGTTTTAAAGTCCCAAACGACACTAAGTTCGTCTCTTCGGGTGCCAAAGAAAATGAGAATATAATGTAATGTGATAGTTTGACGTTAGAAATGGGTTAGTGTTCCTTTTAGGATATCCCAGAAGACGTGTGTGAATTTGGGTGAAATTGAGACGCGCTCACTAACGAAAATCAGTGGAAAAAATAGAAGGTTATAATTCACGCTTTGGACGGTTTTCTAGGTTTTAAAAAAAGTATGCTTGAAAATAAGCGAGGGTTTGTTTGGTTATAAACATACCTATGCAATGGTAACTAGAACAATAGTCGTTTGTGTCTTGAACGACACATAAGTTTGCGTCTTGGTGCCAAAAAACGAGAAATAAAGTGCATTGGTGAGGCTCCCCAACCAATCTCTCTCCTTCCTCCTTTTGTCACATGATTTTCCACTAACTTTTTCATTACTTTTCCCAATTTTAATTACTACACTGCATTGCCCAGTTTCCCCAACCTTCCTCTCTTACTTTTCTATGCCTACCATATTTATAATATTTCAAACTACTATAAAATTCATTTATATATTCTATTTAATTACTTTGGGTTTATTAATTATAAATCTTTGTTTACCATAATTAATTCTATTTTCGTCATTAATCATAAATTTTTTTATTTTAACCTTGTTAATACATATTGTCTAATCGTGTTAATTATTATTATCGTCTTAATGTTGTTGTAAACTTGAGAACACAAACTCGTTAAGAATTGCAAGCAATTAAAACATAATCGCATTAGACAAATAATGTGATGCAATGATACTCGTTACAAAACACAATAATGCAAAATAAATTACTTCAGCTTTAAAAAAGAAAAAAGAAAGAGAAATTACCAGGAATGAAAAAAGAGACAATTGCATGTAATATATAGGCCCACGATTTTGATTTCTCAAAGGATGAGGAGCACCCATCCAAACGGGTGCCTCATTTATGGAAACTTGTTTCATTCATTGGTATCCCCTAAGAGGACCCACAACCATTTAGGGAGCAATTCAGCAAGTCAATGTTGTAGCTTTTAGGATATCCTGGACCACATTGTGAATTTGGAGTAGACTAAGACGGGTCACAAACGACTCCGAACAACAAATAGATGGCTATAGCTTATCAACAATGTAAACATCTTAATTTTTATTTATGACTCTAGGGTTAATATATAGTTATGTTTTTTAATAAATATTAGTAATTTTTTAGGTAAATATTTTTTGCACTTAGGATCAATAGTTATGTAAGTCAACCATCTTATTGGAAGAACAATATTTTTTATTACAACTAATTCAAAAGGTGAGATAATCAAATTAAACAAAATTTTGTAAAATTTAGGAAAAAAATTACAAACAACGACTTAGAAAATATCACTTTTACGTACGACAACAATCTTATTTTTTTTCTTCAAAATAACATCGGATAGAACAAGAAAATTTGCGATCCATTGCAAACTAAACAACCAAATATCATTTTTAACTAATGTAAGCTGAACTAAGGCGTTAGTGGGCCCACGAATATCCTAATTAATACCCCTAATGAACCCTTAATCCCTTTTGTGGAACCCCTAAAATAACCCCCATTACTCCCAAATACTTATCCATTGACCCTATTCCCTCAAATTATAACCTAATTCTCCTACTCTTCTTCAACTAGCTCATTTTCAATCATCATTTTACAAAATTCATCAAATTATATATCATAATGAATTCTGTTTGTCAACTTCTAGGACTTCAATTTTGTTTCATTTCTTTTGTTTCAATCATTTTTGTTTGCCCCTAATTGTCTAATTTTCCTAAATTTCCAAGGAATGTCTTCTCTAAGCTATGAAACATCCAATTGCAAGTTTGTTCTTTTAAGCACGAAACAATTTTTAAACAGCTCATTTTGTGTGAACCAGCCACACCTATTATTCCTGTGTGCTGCAACAAGAACATAACGGACTCCTCGTTATGTCGTACAGTCCTAACACAACTATTACACAACTTAATAACCTATAACAGGCCACATTAAAAACCCAACACTAACCCAAAAAACACAGCCAACAGCCATTAATCTACTTCTGCAATCCTGTGCTTCTCTCTCGGTTCTGAAACTTCAATTCTTCTCTCCTTCTGCAACTTTCTGCTCTCTTCTATTGCAATCTTTCCAGCTCCTCTCAAACGAATATCTATAAGTGAAATTTTAAAAAAAATGAGAAAAACAATCAATGAGAGACCAAAATTCAACAGATAGATGACAAACAAATTGAAGATTGATCAAAACGATAGAAAGACATAAAAACCGTCTAAAATATTTCATTACTAGAATGAATATATGAACTACTTTTTTTGATATTATATTGAACTACTTTTCTTGAAATAAAAAACACTTTTTGAATTAATTGAACTACTTTTAATGACATAATAACTACTTTTCAAAAATATGACTATTTATGAAAATATCACAATTAGTTTTTCTGAATTTAAGAAGATTTTTATTACGAATTATATAAATACTTTTATTAATAATTGAACTACTTTCCTGCAACCAAAAAAACATAATACTTTATGTATAAATATCAAATTACTTTTCTGAATTATAAGAGGACTTTACAAATTATATGGATTTTTACGAATTATGTGACTATTTTTATAAAAATATCGCCATTACTTTCTGAATTATAGAAATAACTTTTTTAAAACGAATTAGAATGAACTACTTATATAAAATATATGAACTACTTATTTGAAATATCCAATACTTTCATTTATAATACTTTTATTAAATATTTTGAAAAATACTATTTTATGAAATATATAAACTACTTTTAATGAAATATATAAATTACTTTTCCTGAGTAATTATAAGAACTACTTTTACGAAATTATAAAACTACTTTTTACAAATTATAAAGAAACACTTTTACGAATGTATAAAAGAACTTACTTTTATGAATCATACACAATACTGTTCTGAATTATATGAACTACTTTTATGACATACCTTAAAAATCTTCAAAATCAAGCATTTATCACTATCATTATTCTGAATTTATAAGAGATACTTTTACGAATTATATGAACTACTTTTTATAAAAATATTACGAACTACTTTCATGAAAATCACAAATACTTTATAAATATAAGTAACTTACTTTTACGAATTATGTGAACTAATTTTATTGAAATATATGAATACTTTATGTAACATGTATGAACTAACTTTTATGAATATTGTAATTACTGTTTCTGAGTTATCAAAGAACTATTTTTACGAATTATAGCATACTTTTATGAAATTACGAACTACTTTTATGAAATAATATGATCTACTGTTCTAAATTATCATGAACTACTTTTATAACATACTTAAAATATTCATAACAAAGCATTCCCAGCTGAATCTACTTGCTATGAATAGTGATTCCAGTCAGAAAACTTAATTTTGCAATGTACAAAACTTTTGATATCTTTCCAATCTATAAGGTTAAAATTTCACAAACAAAACAAATTCAAAAATAAAAACATTCAGAATTCTTATCTTTGTAGATCAAATTATCTTTTGAACAAAAAAGTAAAAGAAAAAACTTAAACTCTGAAAATCAGATCTCTAATCCAAATAACAAAAACACAGTGAAAACAACAAGAAACAAGAGAGAATATAAAGGAAAACAGAATGAGGAGAAAGCAGAGAGAGAAAGAGAGAGAGAAGCAGAGAAAGAATAAGAGAGAGAGTAGGTAAGAGATATTATTTTAGAGAAGAAGAAGAGAAAATTTTAGAAGAAATTGAAAATAGAAATAGATTGCAATGATAGATAATGAAATTCACATGACTTATAAATATAAATTCAGCAATTATGACAGAACACGACTTAAAAACACATGCCCGCAACCGAAGAACATTAGAATTACTTTACAGTAAGAAATCACAATTACTTTTCTGAAAACTATAAGAACTACTTTTACGAATTATCATGAACTACTTTTATGAAATATTATAATCACTTTTCTGATATAAGAACTACTTTTACGAAAATAAAGAACTACTTTTAGATTAATAACGAACTACTTTTACAAATTATACGAACTACTTTTACGAATTTAATCGAACTACTTTATATACGAATATATACGAACTACTTCGAATTATACGAACTACTTTTTATGAATAATAAGACATGAAGTACTTTTTCAAAAAAATGAATTATTATGTCAAAATTTAAACATATAATAAAACAACAAAACACTCAACAACAAAACACATGCAATTAACTGTTCAGGAAAAAAAATGAATTACTATTCTCAAATATTTAATTAAATGAACACTTTATGAAATATATAAACTACTTTTATAAAATCACAATTACTTCATTTTTGAATAGTTAAGAAGTACTTTATACGAAATTATATGAACTACTTTTAGGAATATATGACTACTTTCGTGCACCAAAAAATACTATATGAATACTTTATGAAATTCAGGGAACACTTTCGAATTATATGACTACTTTTATGAAATACATGAACTATTATTATTGATAAATATAGACTACTTTAATGAAATATTTCTGAATTATAAGAACTACTTTACGATTATACAAACTACTTTTATGATAATATGAACTACTGTTCTGAATTATAATGACCTTTTATATAATAAAGTGAATTGAAAAAAAAAAATCAAATTATTGAAATTGAAAACAAAAAGGAGAAATCCAAAAATGACCTTGTAATCTGTTGTGGACTTCCCTAAATTGAAATGCAACAATGATTCATATCTAAATCATATCAAATTGCAAACAACATAACACAACAAACCAACTACAACACGCAACAACAGCACACAATGCAACAACACAAACGCAACACACAAAAGCAACAACCAAAACGCCAAACAACAAAGTAGCAGCAACACGTCTGCTGTTCTAATGGCGATGCCGCTTGAGGTGGCACATCTGTGCAGAACATGAGCCGAGAAAGAGGCAAAGAGGAGGAGGGAGTGAGGGGTCGCGCAACAACAACCACAAGTCAAACAACAGGTATAGCAGCATCGCAACACAACAGTAGCATTGCAACAGTCGCCAACAGTACGAAGCGTGGTTAGGTGCACTGCTGTGTGCCTGGTGGGTGCAGCGCCGAAGCGTGGCGAGAGAGAGAAAGGCGTTGGAGGATGGTGTGCATCTGCAGGAAAACGCACACTGCATGCTGCTGGTGGTGTGCGCCCCGGGGGCATGGCGAGGCCGTAGAGAGAAAAAGGAGAGGGAGTGGTTCGGCTCTGCAGGACATCGCAACAACACTAAGTAGACACAACGCAGCACTGCTACAACATGCATTCGGTCGAGTATGATGCGCCGCGGGGACAGTGCCGAGGAGAGTGAAAACGAGAAGGAGGTAAAGTGCGGCAAAACAACAGAAGAGGAAGGAAAAAATAGAAAGTAGAAAGAAAAATTGATGAGAAGGAAGAGATAAAATCACAAGTACAAGACAAAACCTTAGGACTTGAAGCTATAAACAGACTCGTACCATAACATTAATGGACTCCGTTACTTTCTTAATTGGAACTTACTCATTTACAACGGCCACCATATTGTTAAATTGTGCAGGCCACATACAATTTCATCTGTTTAATTAATTGACAAGGACAAAGACACTTACTAGTTAATTAAGATGGGAAGTTGCATTTCGTGAAAAACCCATTAGATTTGTTCATTGTTAATTTGATGAGAGAGAAGAAGAAAAAATACCGTTAAGAGAGGAAACTTACATCATGAGAAGCAAAGAGCGGAATAAGGATCAGATAGAAGATGAAAATTAAAGAGGGGCTATTTAGGGTTTTTACAAAAGGGATCTAGGAATTTTTATGCTAAGAGAGTCACAAGGTCGGGGCTTGAGAATCAATCCAAAGTCTCTAGAAATCGGAGGAAACTTGGAGATAGGAGTTGACTTGGGTATTAATATATTCCGTTAGGAATTTGTGCGAGTCACTAACACCTCAATTCATCTTGACATTTGTTTTTTAAGATTCTTGTAAGTTGCAATGGTTTCAACAAATTTTTATAAATAGGTAATTATTTAAAAAAAAAAAAAAAATCGATCATTTGTAAAAAGTGATATTTCTTAGATTGTTGATCGCAATTTTTCCCTAAATTTTAACATGTTTATATAAATGACAATTAAATTTAAAAAAACGTAAATAATTTATTTGTTATAGGTGTTGGAGAATAGAAAGTGTAGAATTAATGTAACAAGTTTGAAAAAATTAATCGTATAACACAACAATGTGCTCCAATGTTTGCATATTTTTTTTTTTCAAATGTCACTATATTAATGAAAAAGCACGAAGAATTAAAAATAAGTCATTGTAATTTTGTAAATATGAAGGCCACTGTAATAATTAATTAAATGGAAATACTCCGTATTAAAGTAGTGTTTCGTTTGTTTCTAAAATTTGTATAGTTTGAAATCTTAACATTATACACAAAGCAATTTGAAAGAATATTCTTTAAAAAAACTCTAAATATATCAGTAAAAATAATATCATGCGAGTCTTGTTTGATTCATTTCAAAGAGTACTAAACATATTTGCTTCACGACAGTGTAATGATGCACTCTCAATTRCCATTAATATCTTGCCATCAATTCTCGCATTTGGAGTTTTACAATGCTCACATGGTAATTAATACTCAATTAATAGAGTATATAACATATTCCCGAACCTTAACCTAAAGTTTTATTAAAAGTTAGATTAAGCTAAGCTTTTGGATGAGATATCCCTTAACTTGGTATCAGAACCAACGTGATACAGAGGTCACAGGTTCAAATCTATCTTACCTCCATCTCCCTTTTCGTGTTGGGTATAAAGGGGTTTATATTGCATCCACATTTCAAACTCAAATGGCCTTTCATGGGAAGGGAATGATAGAGTATATAACATATTTATTAAAAGCTAGCTTAAATTAAGCTTTTTGTTAAGATGGTCTATTAACTTGGTAGCAAAATCAACGTGACACAAAGGTCACGGGTGTGAATCTATCCTTCTTTCACCCTTTCTAAGTATAATTAATTCACGCTAAATATATATAAAGGAGTTTGTGTTGCAACTTCTCTCAATTAAAATTAATTTTTCTCCAATTCCAAATAAAATAAACAAAAAGGAAGGGAGGAGTATCACTCATCACCTAAAATCTTTTGTTTCGAGTAAGCTAACGAGTACATATGCTACAGGTGTTCAAAAATATCTGATCCGATCAATCCGATCTGTGATCCGCTTGATTCGATCCGATTTTTAAGGTTTCGGATATTTCTGATCGGATATCCGAAAATTTTCGGATCGGAATTTTTGCACTATATTCGATTTTTATTAAACATATTTATATATGAAAAATAAACAATAGGTAAAATAATATATACATTTGATACCAAGCGCAAGATCCGAATTCGACATTTCGGATGATCGATCCAGAAAGTTTAGAATGATCGGATTGGATTCTGTGATAGTAAAAATAATAGTTGATATCCCGGAAAGTTTCGGATCGGATTTGGATCGGTATTCCCCGATCCGAAATTTCAGATATTTTGAACACCTTAACGAATTGCCGTAATTAAAGCTTATACTGTTTAGAATAGTGCGTAGAAGGCGGTGAAACCCGAAATTGTTGCCAACTTTCTATTTAAGAAATTGAAGAACTATATCAGTGAATTTATGTTTTTTTTTTGAAGGGGTGAATTTAATGATTTAATCAAAATAAAAGAAGTCTACGTTCAGTTTTGTTGATGAGTAGTAGCCCTAATATTAGAGAAAGTCAAATAGTGTACTCAACTTTGTTTTACTTGATTAACTATGAACTCAAGACAATAAATTTTCCAATGTACATCGCTTCTCGATTCTTTGATACCATCCGTCTCCAATTCTTTACAATAATATTTCGTTAAAACTACTCGAATGACAAGAAAAAAAACGAGCTCAAATTGCAAGATGTTGAGGATTATAGGAGCAATAGATTCTTCTGTATTTTTGGAAGGGACAAACAATTCGAGCATTTTGATCAAAAAAATGGTTAAATATTTCCTAATTCAATTTCTAATTGATTGTAGCTAATTTCTAGTGCTATCTTCTGTAATTAGGTGAGCGGTAAAAAAACAGATACAAAATGAACACAAAGAATAGGAAACAGGAGTAGTCCTTTTCGTATTGATGAGTTTTTCTTGTGTTTTGCAGTGACAACAGAAGTACTATTCAGGATACTGGTGAGATTATTACTATACTTGAAATGTCACCAAGGAAATCTCCAACGACCAAAATTAACTTCATGCATATGATATAGAAGTGTTCAAAATGAACAATTTCACATGTGACCGCAATGGTCTATTTCTGCTCATCCATAATTGTCTATATATAAAAATGTAAAAGATCGCAACAAAGCATTTTGCACACTTTTAGGAAAATTCAATTGCGTAACGGAACAATTTAAGTAAAAATATTTTATATGAGTATTAATTATACAAGTTTGCTCTTATACTCCGTAAAAAAAATGAATTAGTTACTTATTGCACCCTTAAATATCTTTCATAAAAAAGCGTGCAAACAAAATACTTTGTTACAACTAGGGATGCAAAATGGGTGCGGGGCGGCGGCGATGCATTGCAATTCCTATCCCCATCCTCACTACTTTGGAATCCCCTCCCCCAGGCGGCACGATTTCTTTCTAGTCACAATCCCGCACTGCGGAGACATATATTGAAATCCCGCCCCATGACCCATGGTGCTCCATACCAGCCTATACCTGTTCCGCCCACTACCGTCAATCTCCACCTAAACCAGAAATCCCACAAGGCAAAATAACCACAACATTCAAGGCCCAAATGAACATAAAATTCCAAAAGGCCCAAAATAACACAAACAAGGCCAAAAAAAAAACTACTCAAGAATACAAATATTAAAGGCCCAAAAAATTAAAAAAATATAAATAAAAATTTGTGCAATTAGTAACCAAAAAAATAAAAAGTTCAATTATTATTTAAAAATCGCGGGGCGGGGGGATGGGGCGGAGGTAGCCAAGGAAACGCCCATCCCTATCGCCCGCGGTGGTACAATTGTTCCTCCCGATCCCCATCCCTCAAAGTTGGACCCATCCCCGCACGCCGTCTGGGCGGGTATGGGCGGGTCTCCTACTTGCCTCCCACTTGTCCTAGTTACACTACTAATTAAAAGAGGAGGTGTACGTAATGTATTATATATTAAAATAAAATTTGATTAAATGACTAATGTGTGGTTATGGATTTTAAGCTTTTTTTCCATAATTTAACATCAGTATATGATGAATCTTAGAATGAAGTTTAATTGATTCATGATCAGTGCATCATATATGCTGCAACTATAATTGTCCCAACACACCCTTATTTGTCATGCCATGAAAATGGTGATGATATATAAGACTCATAACTGAATGAAAGTGCAACTTGTTTAATCTGTCTACTTTGCTTGACAAAACTAAGTGTACCTTTAATTTAACTATTAATGTTCTTGCAAATGTGAGTTCTTTAGATTATAAAGTGGAGGAGGAAAAGTTGTTGAAGAACTACTCATTTTTCCAAAACTTTAGAAATAAACTACCGGATTTTTTTTATTAAAATACTACCCGTTTTTTGTAAAAATGAGAAATCACTACCTTTTAGTTTTCAGCAATAATGTAGCTGACTTTCCGAGCTGTTTGGGTTTTTCCGGCGAGTGGGGCCTCCTATATCGTTGAATAAGTTATTTAAATTCGATTTTACCTCATTTTAATCCAATTTCCTTTAATTTATCTCAAATTCTCTTCAAATCTTTCTAATTTTCATTTTTGTTCTGTTTGTCGTTTCTTTTATGATTCGTTTTGGGGTTTTCTGGTTGGAATTCGTCGTCGCCGAGCAAGTACATGCACTTGGCACGCTAACACTTGCGCCATTCACAATCAGGTAGCAACACTCATCAGCCGCCCACAACATTAGTTAAAACTCAGAATCTGGGCACGTGTGTCGAACTAGTTTCGCATTCTTGGCGTGATTATCAAACAATTTTCGTGATTTTTCATCAAAATTCAGTAAAAAATATTTGTTTTTCGCAATGAAATTTCATCTCCATTGAACTAATTTGCTAGGTTAGAAGTTAAACAAAATGGGGAGAAAATTTCAATTTCCTTATTTATCTCAAAATTCTCTTCCTCAATCTTCTAGTTTCTTCATTTTTTTCTGTTTTTCTGTTTTTTTCTGAATTCGTTTTGGGTTGCTGGGTTGAATTTGTCCTCTGAGAAGGTTGATATTATCGTTGGTGTTGGTAATCGGTTTGAGGAGGTTGAATCTATTTCTGAATTCTCGGGTTGAATTTGCTTGGGGATAGCAGGCCAAACTCAATCACAAGCGTTCTTGAGCCTAGCGAGGGCTTCAGTCATCTTCAGCGAATCTATGAAATTTCTTATTGTGAAATGCAATTTCAGTAAAATGACAAAAAAGAAGCAGAATATTAACAGTGGAGTGAGGAGGAGGAGATTGGAGGGAGAGAAGGGATGAAAAGAGGAATGAAGAGACGATGTGAACTGAGGAGTGGGAGAGTATGTAACTGAGTGATGATTTGACATGGTTGGGGAAAATTAATGGTGGAATTTATATAAACTATAGGAGAACAATTAGTAAATTCTACAGGGTAATTGATATTTTTAGAGGAAAGAATAAAGGACGTGAAAGCTCACGCTCGGAAAACCAGCATTATACCTTAAAACCAAAATGGTAGTGATTTCAATGGTTTTAAAATGTGGGATTATTTTAATAAAAAAAAAAATCCGGGTAGTTATTTTAAAGTTTGAAAAAGTGGGTAGTTTCCAACAAAATTTTTCTTGGGGAGTTGTAGAGCTTAACAAATCTAGATCCTTCAATTGCAAATCAATGACTAAATTATTTTACTTGTAAAAATAAAGTAAAAGTATAATATAAACCCTCCCTCGCACAATTCACCAATTTATCATTTACAACTCTAGAGAATCTTAACGTAGTGGAACATAGCTTCTGAATATTATAATAATGCAATCAGAATTATCTTACTGAGATAAAAGCTTATGAAAGAATGATATTATCTGTATTCAGTTATTTTGTACTGTTATCTTTACTAAGACCTATTTTAATTTTGTTTTTGCTTTACTCAACTATGTTTGTAATTGTAAGTTGTAACATACACATCTTTGCTATTTTTTAATTGTTTTCTAACATTGCTGTGAAGATATTTTGGTACGAATGCATACTTAGAAATACTATAATTATACTTAATAGGGCATGTTATGTTTGTCTTTGTTTTCAAAACACGAAATCATTAAATTAATGTGGTTGGATTTTTGTTGTTAGTTGTCAATTTCAAAATCTTATAATTCAACATAGGTTTAAGTAATTTTGATCTTTTATACGGAGTGCATACTGCAATGATATGTTCACAATTTATATGATATTAAAAAAGTGAAAACACATTGTCAAACTAGCCTTATAAGAAAAGCAGCATTTTTTAAGGCTTTTTGTTGTGTATTTTTTGGATATGTTTTAACAGTAGTGTTGGGTTATACTTTTTTTTCAGGGATATTGGTAATAGTCCTTAATACCTCTATTTTTCAAAGTTAGCTAGCTAGGTTAATATTCCTAAAAAAAAAAGCTAAAACTATTAAGACTGTTTTTTTTTTCATTTATAATACTCTAGATTTATTATTACATGGAGTTCATAAATATGTACTTAATTATGCAGTTAGATACTTAGATCCTTCCATATTTCATGCTACAACCACACAAATGACAAATATCATCAAGAATAACATTGATTATTTCTCCCAGGCAATAAGTAATTTTATACTGTAGATGATTTCCTTTCATATAATTACAAAGTATTTTGTTGTGGAAGTAATGTTAGTATCTTAATTCTAAGAGTAAGCATTAAATAAACTTTCAAAATGATACTGTATTATTTGTAATTTTTGAAAATAATACGGTTATAACTCTCCGGTCTGTGTAACATCTCTCAATTATCATATATATCTCATACTTGTTGGGGATCATCATGAAAAACTGAGCATGTTAATAATGATTATTACCGTACAACGTAATATCACCATCTAAATATCATGAGTAAAAACACAGTCGGTGAAGTTTAATTTTGAAGATAATAATGTTCAAAATGGGAAATAAGAAATGGGATTTCGATCTCGTGCTCCTTTTTTTTCAACTTCAAGAAAAATGTGTTTAACATTGCTCAACTAAATTTGAGAGATAAGCAATGCAACAAATATGTTTGTGAAGCTTTGAAGTAGGGTGGTGCTCTCTTTCATTATTATGTTTTTATTGGAAAGGTTCATAAGTTAACTGAAAGAAAATACTACTTTCCTCCATTTTCAATTACTTGCAACAAAGGAATATTTTATATCTCACAAAATACTCCTTTGTTGCAACTAATTGAAAACGGAAAAGTATATAATTATACTTTGTATCCGTATTAGGTATTGAATATAATTGGAACTCTTGAATTTATTAAATCTTAATTGCACTGTCTTATATGTTGTAAGTCATATTATTAGTTGAGTGTGACCATCAACATAATGTATTGATTATTATTGGGTGTTAAGGTTAAATTCAATGATGAGATTTCATGATAATAAGAAGGCAATTTTGTCAGAAACACCTTTTGTAAGGTGGTTTTGTCACAAACTTTTTGTAAACTTATTGTCAAAAACCACCTTTTGTAGCAAAATTGTTTGTTGACCACCACCTGTGGCCGCAGGGCGTTGACTTCATTTTTTTTAAATTTTTTTTTCTTTTTGCCGCCTCCACAAAACCACACTGCCCAAATGGACCACCTCGCAGCCACCCACTACCTCCTCTCCTCACACACTCCTCGCAACCCAATTCGCACCTGTCCCTCACGACACCACCCAAACTCTCCATGACGAAACAAACAAAGGTGGTCTGAGTGGTGGAGGGTACGAGGGTGGGAGGCGGCGGAGCTGGGAAGGGGGTGGGTGGTTGTGGGAGGCGGCAAAAAGAAAAAAAAATTAAAAAAAAATGAAGTCAACGCCGGAAGCGGCCACAGGTGGTGGTCAACAAACAATTTTGCTACAAAGGTGGTTTTTGACAAATAAGCTTACAAAAGGTGGTTTGTGACAAAATCACCTTACAAAAGGTGGTTTCTGACAAATTGCCTAATAAGGAAATCTGTATTTGTTTTTTATGCAAATAATAAGAATTACTCTAATGATTAAATTGGGTTACAATAATAAATAATAAATCAAGTTAGGGTTTGTTAATAAATTGTTTAATGAATTGTATCCCATCATATCATTAGTTGAGTACGTGTGACCTCATCCATAATTTATTGATTATTATTGGTTTTTAAGGCCAGGTTAAATTCAAATGATGAGATTATCATGATAATAAGAATTACTCTAATAATTAAATTAGGTTATAATAATAAATAATAAATCAAGTTACGGTCACTTAAWAAATTATTTATGATGAGAAAAGGAAATGAATTGTATRCCAAAAGACTCTTCGACTTACCTTAGCCCTAGCCTCTTGTCAAGACTACCARGTATATATTTCGGTGTAACTTYTCACACACAAAACTGTCATGACTCAAGAACACACTTTTTGTTATTTACTATGTTACTGCYTAKAATATTACCTTTAAGACCTTAGCCACTATAAATACCCACACACAAACATCACCTCAACAAACTAAAACACACAACATACATAATGGGAGAAGAAGCACAAAAGTTCTTGAGAGCAAGCTTAGTAGTTTTAGCATGTCTTTCTTACTCCTACTTCATACCATCCAAACTCCCAAAAGGCAAGATCAGGCTCATTTCATTCCTCCCAATATTCTACATCTTCACAATAATTCCACTCTCCCTCACAAGACCAATCCCAATCACCATATTTAGTTGGTTCATCTCATGGCTTGCTAACTCAAAACTCCTCCTCTACTCCTTCGACCTGGGTCCTCTAGCGACCCAGGACACCTTCCTAAAATTCATATTACTCGCTGCACTTCCTATCAAAATCAAGGACAAAGAGCCCCCAAACACCACCCCAAAGCCTAGAATATTGCCACCTAGCAATTGGCTAAGAGCAGCTTGTTTCGTCCTTTTCGTAGTACTTTTCGACCGTACAAAGAGCTGCATTATGTTTGGCTGCGCATTGTTCCTTTTCATTGACTTGTGCTTCGCYTTCTGRGCCTTTATAGTGGGCCCCTTAGGGTGGGAGCTKGAGGAGCCGTCCGACGAGCCCTACGCCTCGTCGTCYCTCCAAGACTTTTGGGGCTGCAGGTGGAACCGCATGGTGTCGGACACACTCCGCAACACTGTCTACAGGCCCGTCAGGTCGTTCTTCGTGGACTACGTGGGGCTCAAGTGGGCCCAGGTTATGGGCACCATGGCGACTTTCCTCGTATCCGGGCTCGTCCACGAGCTCATGTACTACGACGTGAGTCGTATCAAGCCCACGTGGGAGGTCACGTGTTACTTCCTGTTGCACGGGGCGTGCGTGGTGATAGAGATGGCCATAAAGAGGGAGTTGGGGTGGAAGTTTGAACTTGCACTGGACCGTGTCGGGCCCGTTAACGGTCGGATTTGTGCTCGGCACCGGCTACTGGCTGTTTTTTCCCGCCGATTTGGAGGAACAATATTGACTCTGAGTCATTGAGGACGTTAAAGCATTCGGCGGTCATATTTTAAAGGCCATACTATAAATTACAAGTATTTATTATTATGTTTGTATCAAACTATCAATATCATATTTAAGCATCCATCATCTTCAAATCCTTCAATGATGCATGATTTCTCTTTTTTTTTTTTTGTTAGAAAATACTACTAGTATATATTTCTTCAATGTTTACTTATTATGTGTACCATGAGGTAGTTGTATTATTATTATTACATATTAAATATTTCCTTTAAAGCCTTGCTTAAATAATTACATGTCAACGTCTAATGATCAGTAACTTAAATAAGTGGAGGATAGAAATAGCATAATAATTGCTTAGTATTGATATAGTATATAACAGCACAAGTTTCATGTACTTCATCGTTTTAAATTACTCGCTACACTTTTTATTTTAAAAAATTTAAAATTACTATTTGCAAAAAAAAAAAGTTTCAATTACTTGTTACATATCTTACTTTAGTAAAATACTTTGTTATCTCTCTCTTTTGACATGAGTAACCTTTATTCTTTCTCTTATCTCTTTCTTTCCCAAAATTTACTTAGAAGTTCGTAATTTTTAAAGTGTAGCAATCATTGTGAAATGGATGAAATCTGCAATTCGCAACTAACTTATCAATTTATATTTTGATTATCATAATAAGTCAAATTATAACTAGACATGAATTAAAGGGGAACTGTGGAGCTTTGACCCTATCAGGAAACCAAGATGGAGATGGATAAATAATTGTACTCCTATGTCCAACTTTTTATGCAACAACATTCAATATTAATTGAATGCTCACTATTTACTTACTTTGGGTTTACAAACACGTACAAGAATAATTGTTGTGTATTGGTGTACTTGTATACAGTATTGAAAAATAATCTTTTGTTGCATTTGTTAATTTTTTGCCTTAGAAATATGTATGTTATATTATAAAATAGTAAAACAAGCATTATTTGTGAATTGTGAGTACTAAAAAATAGTTTATTGTATCTATTTGCTACGACGTTACATGTTTATATGCAAGTTGTCATGCTGTAGGGTAAGTTATGATTGTTTCGAGAATTTGGAGGCCCCGTTCTAATTATAACAAATTAAATGAGAATTTGAATTTTTTTACAACAATTTTTTAAAAAAATTGAACCATTTTTTCCAATTTTTTGTATTCGAATTTTAAATTTTGCGATCGTTTTTCCAATTTTGCAACCAAAATAAATTTTTAAATTTAGTGACCAAAATTTTCAATTTAGCAATCGATTAAAAAACGATCGCTAAATTGGAGGATTTTTTTTAAAAAAATATATATTTTGGGGCCACTTATTGTTTGGGGTCATGTTACGTGTCCAAAAAAAAACATGCTCAAGACGAGCCTAGATTGTATGAAATATGAATCTAGCTAAATGTGATGATCTTGAATTTGATTTTCAAATGGCTCATGATATGATCGAATACTGTTTGAATTTGTTCAAATCAAAATATGCGTAGTGATGAATGTGAAGGTTAAGAACGAAATATGTAAATGGTAATATTAATTAGATGGTTACGAATCTTACGATGCAATTTTTGAATCTGAGGCATACCAAAATTTAGAATTTCAATTGGGAGCTAACATTTAATTACATCAAACATGTACAAGTATGTTTTAGGTAATGTTTTAAGGTAATTGATATACACACCAATAAAGTGTTATACGCAACCCACCATTTCACAAATTTCCATGTTTTTCATTCTGTTGGTGTGCGGATAACAGACAACTGTGTGCCATATAAGCTCTTATGTATTAGGGTTTAGTATTAGAATGGCGACAATAATGAAAGACGACTGTTAGGGACATCTAGTGGATTGACAAAAAAATTTAATTTAATGGCATTTTAGTAAATAAATGAAATATTTTATTTATAATTTTGCTATTTATCTTCTTTTTTTATTTACTAAAATGTCATTAGATTTCCACTTTTTGTCAATCCACTAGATTGACTAGGAATTTTCTGACAATAATAACCCTAGGTGGCTAGCTATATACCTCAACGTGTATATGTGATCTTACGGAGTACATATGTTTACTTCAAAGTTACAATGCCTTGTAGTGACCTACTCCTCCGTCTGATGATATGTAAGAAAATATATTCATTTTAGTTCTAATTATTAGATTGCTTTACTCAATGCGTACGGTAGTTTTTAATATGAATATTTTTGTAAATTTTTACAAAGTATATTGAAAGATATTAAGGTTTAGATAAGTACATTGAAATTGTGTAAAAAGTAAACGTGGGATAAACAACTTTTTACAAAGAGGGGTAGTAATTTTGTTTTTTTAGGTACAAATGAACCACATGGCGGGTAGATATTTACAACGAGAGAAAGGATGAGTAATATGAGGATTCGGATCCCTGGCCACAATGATCAAAGGTAAAATGGAGAATTGTCACCACTTCTTCAATTATTGTAATTTAAATGATAGATTTTCAAATATAATACAGTATATCAATGCATGGTTCGTTATTGGTTACACAATGAAGTAGGAACTAAAATGCCAGTTATGCAACTAGTCCTTTGAGGCTTTGAGTAATGACTGATGAATAAGCATGAGACAAAATTAAGATGGATGGTTCAAATTTGACTCATGAACTGAATCCTCATCTGCACACATTACCAAGTGTACAGTACTTTTCAATAATATTGAATGATTTTAATCAATTGTTGGGTCAATAAATACCTTAGATCTAAACTACAAAAAAGAAATAATAAGAATACAATTTGTTTTAGTAGAAAGAAATCGCACCTTATTAGGTACTCTATTTCAAATTGTTACTTTTCTATTTTATTTTTATTTTTTTAGATAGTAACGTAAACGAGTGAAAGGGTTAGGAAAATCTTCTCTCAACACTGTGTCCTAGCCTGTCGAAGGTTAGAAAAAAAGAAAATTTGGCATCCATAAATGGATCTATATCTTGGTGAGTGGGGGCAAAATGGTCTAAAGAGGCTAGATAATCTGCGCAYCGGTTGCCTTCACGGTAGATATGCTGATAGGACWGAGTGTTAAAAGTTAGTAGTAGATTATTAATGTCTTCTATCAGAGTATGAATAACCCGGGGGGTGGAGAAGGTACCACGGGGTAGAATTTTTATCACAGTCAAGTTATCACCCTCGATGAGAAGCTTATGAATTCCAAAAGTAGTAGCAAGAAGGAGACTATTACGAAGAGCCATGGCCTCAGCTATTAAAGAAGAGGTGGATCCAAATGAGTAAGAACGGGTTGCCAGTACAGATCCACGATGGTCACGGAGCAGAACTCCACCTGTGACCTTATGTTGTAGAACTGAACCATCAAAATTTAATTTCATGGTATCAGGAGGAGGTGGGGTCCAGGAAAGTTGAACAGATCTATGGAGAGGCGGAGAAGAAGGAGAATCAAAGGGAGTATCTACAGAAAGTCGGTTAGACCATTCTGAGAAAGAAGCTAAGTATAGGCACGGAAGAAAGTTGCCACTGGGCAAATTGTTACTTTTCTATTATCAGTTTTCAAAGTTATTATAATTCGAATGAATTTTAGTAAATTTTCAWAATCAAAAATACAAAAACACGTCAGCAATACCGAACGAGCTAACCCTAAATGTTCATTAGAAAGATTTGCTATGCCTTAAATAATAGAAGATAAACTACCACGAGTTTTTCATATTATTAGCAAAAATGAACTATATACTTGGTACTTCGTATAATCTAACAGTGGATGGTTTAACTTTTGACTTTTGAGTACTCATTTGACAAAAATGTCTTCACTTGATTAACAATGATCAATGAAGCTTGGTTATCTCATATTCTCAATTTCTTGTGTATGTACTAAATTCTTGCTCAATTGCTCCCCCATATTAACAAGTTGAAGGATGCCTAGTCCATCCAATGGATTGACAAAAATTGTCAATCCAATGGCATTTTATTAAATAAATCGAATATTTTATTTACAATATTGCCATTTATCTTTTTCTTTTTTTCTATTTATTTACCAAAATGCCATTGGATTGTCAATCCATTAGATTGACTAGGAATTTTCCAACAAGTTGCGTTTGCATTCTGTTACAATATCTTCTAGAAGCTGACACCTCATCAATTCGAGGCTCACGTCACCTCTCCTTCAATCAGAATATAGAAGTGTTTTGCCTCCTCCTCTATTTATATACGTGTAATCATCATTTGTGTAATTAATTCAATACACTCAATCATTCTGCTATAATGMAAATTCTCTCTAAATTCAGTTAGTATGAGGTGTATAGTAAATTAATCTTTTATATTTTGCTGTAAATAGTTAGTTACAGGTGATAACAACCTAATTAAGTTTGCTTAGTATATAAGGACATTCTTTTTCCTATTGTAACTGTTCATTTATTTTTCCTTAAAACAAAAAKTATATTTTTCTCTCCATTTTTCTATCTTCACTACTACAAAAATCATRAAAGAAACCGGTTAAAAATGGCCTAAGAGATCACTTTACAACACGTTTATATTTGGCACGTCTCTTATGTTAAGAAATCAGTTTTTGTTTCTGGTTTCTTAGGTCAATATAAGGGATAGGTTAAAAATGAAAACTGGTTTCTTTGCCCTGATTTAAGAAACCATTTATAATTTAAAACCGMTWTTTTTMATATACRGAAGAAACCAGTTTTCCTTAAAACCTGTTTCTTAGATAGGGGACAAAGTAAACCAGATTTTATTAACAACTGGTTTCTTAGTTAATTTTTATATAAAAAGGATTAATTGTATGGTTAACGAATTGTTATTCATTTTCCTACTTTTTCGAAAATGAATCCAAAAATTGAACATTATTCAAATTCAAATTTGAAAATTAATATACTTTTAACACTGTAGAAGATTACATTTGGGTAAATTTAATAATCACAAAGTTACAAATCAACATCATCTATACAATAGTTCACAATTCATAATAAAATTGATGTCGCATCAACTATGAACTCCATAATCTTTGAAGTTAGTTTAGAACTCTGGATTCATCTTAGCAACAAGAGATTTTCTTTTTGTACTCCTTTTCCTCGCATAACTATGTTGCTCAATCTGTTAACAAAACGAAACATTATTAAGTTAAGAGAAGAAACTCAAAATTAAATCTCAAAACTAAAATAAAGAAACTCAAATATCAAAATCTCAAATAAAAAAGAAAATTGGAACAAAACAGAACCACCAAAAAAGAAAAATAATCCAAAATTAATTGGAAAATTTTCCAGATTTCAGACGAAATCCCAAAAATCACACAAAAATTCAACAACATCACACAAAAAAACCAGGAACAAAAATGCATTAGCAATAGAAAATTACCTGCGAATTTCGTCTACATATCAAACAATTTCAATCGAAGTTTCTGTTGGATGAAAGTTGAGATGCTTAAGTATAATCTCGATAAAAATCAAACAATTTTAGTAATTGAATGTTGGTTTTCAATAGAAAAAATAAAGCGTGAAAAAATTGAGTAGGAAAGAGGAAATATTGTGAACAAATTGAGAAATAAGGTAAGGAAAGAACATGAAAAATAAATAAGGGGATAGAGCATTAGAAAGCTCTAGAACGTAAGTCGGCTCGTAACAGTCGTAAGCATGGTATATATCATATCTTTGATTTCTTAGAACTTGTGGGACCAAACTACTTTCAAAATCAAAATGTAATACTGTAGGGCTTCACTCCCCTTCAAGAGGGTTGACCTCAGCTTCAGTGTCATGGAATTGAGCCATGGAATCCACATGTGAATGCGTTGGGGTGTGTTGTCGAATTGAGGGGATCGCCAGTGGCTATACAGGTTAATCACGGACGCCCGAAAACATTGGTGCCAAACAATGGCCCCACAAATAGGTCCAGTAACCAAAGGGTGGGTTCGGGATCGGACATAGTACGGATTGAATCAGTAACCCAATCCGCCCGCATGTAGCGGCCTCTACTCGGTCTCATTGTAGTTCCATGAGTCATAACAATGAATTCAAGAAAACCTATCGATTTGATCTTGAAAGCACACTAACCTAATATTACTAGGTGGGTTGCTATTATGTACAAACAATGACTTCTACCATGGATAAGGCGATCACTTGATTGTTAGTCAATATTAATAAGGTGCTAGAAAACAGGTTGTCCATGATTATCTGACTTTAATGTGATAAGCAATTGAATTTCGGTCTTGTTTAAGCAATATATACAAGTGTGACAAAATATGTATCAAATGAACATGAAGACAAAGGTTAGTAAAGCATATATATACATGTGTGTCCTTCTCACTTGTCTCTGCGAATAAGCAAATTGTTAAAAATAATAAATATAATGATAGCGCCTTTGATCGATCCGCTAAACAAATCAAACAAACATTTGAGTATTTGATGAAGAAAGCACCTCATTAAAGCTCGCTAACAAATGCAAAGAAAATGTTAGTAATGACAAGCAACATTAATAATAAAGATGAAAACTATTGAAAACAGTAAAAAGTGATGAAACTCTACATATTTACAAGAAGCTTATACGACGTGAGTTTCTACATCTTGTTAATCGAATTAAACACTCGTATAATTGTAATCAAATTAAAAGAAACGAAAATGAGGTTTTAGGTGAGTAACCTCAGAGGTATACCTTGATTTCGTCGTTGAATCGATTCGAAAAGGGGCGCGAAACTCGTGATTTGATGTGTATGTGTATGGGACAAGAGACTATGTGAAAGTTTTTGAAGTCGTGAAGTGTTGGGTCGTCAAAAGTTGTTCAGAACTCGAGAGGCAAGGCCGTATTTATAGGCGCAAAAAAACCAAAAACGAGCGTATATACGCTCGGCTGAGCGTATATACGCTCCTCAGCTGGGCGTATATACGCTTGAAGATTCTGAAAATTCTTTGATTTTGAGCATATACGATCCAAGAAGCGTATATACGCTCAATGGAGCGTATATACACTCACGTATTCTCAATATTTTCCCACGTATTCTTGGTGATTTTCCGATTCTCTTTGGATTTTGCATGAACCTAGACACCTCTAATATGATTCTAGAGGGTTCTAGAACATTCCAAGTATTTTTTGGGTATTTTTAAAGTATTTTCTGATTTTTCTATGTATTTCTTGCGTATTTCGATCTTTGTAAATATTGTAAAATTCATAGAAAATTGTAGAAAAATCGGAAAAATAATCTAAAAATACTGGTGAGCTCAGAAAAATAAGAAGAATGTAATGAAAAGTGAAAATCATGAAAATCACCAATATAATTTATTTGAAAAATCCTAAAACCAAATAGAAAATTCTAAAAAATAGAAAATGATTAAAGAAAATTCTTTTGGTCTCTTGTTTGACCTTTGCCTCATGATTTCAAGTGTGAATTCACATATTACGAGTTCAGCTGCGTCTTTTCGGAATCTAATCGATCACGAAACGTGGTATGTTTCATCATCGATTACTCATTTGGGGAGAGACATTTGGGTGTCTACAAATACAAACCGGGCTTTATTATATCTGGTCTCTTTGCTTTATCAATGCTACCAGTTTTGCACTACACCTTATTTCTTACCCTAAGATACCAGATTTATGAATAATCTGGTCTCTTATTAGTGATATCTTAAGTCATTTTTGTAGTAGTGCTTCTTCATCCTGATGTTAATCACCAGTGTTGATTCTTCAATTGTTCATATGGTATCAAAGCAGTAACACCCTTACAATCACAAACAGGTATATATTGCATCTTAGACAATGATACATGCCCAAGTCTAGCGTGAATTACATCCAGAGAAACTACATTATTCACCTGAGCATCATTATTTGGTACCACAGAAGAAATAGGTACAGGAATACAAGTAGAAGAACCACTAGCAGAAACATGCTCAGAATTACTAGAATCATTATCCACAAATACAGTATTAGTAGCCTTATATCTAGCTTGAACTCCCTTAGAGAGCTTCACTTGGCCTTGAGGATGCGRAGAAGAAAAGTAATAGAGACCTCCAACCCTTTGACCAAGAGCAAGAACCTTCTTAGAGGAAGGGTCCTGAAWATAACATCCTTGTGCATCAAACTTCACAAAAWTWTCATTATTCACAGCCAATTGTCCAGTAGATAGCAAGTTATGTTTGAAACCTTTAACCAGCAGCACATTATGTAGCACAAAATCCTCAGTAACAAGTACAGTACCAACAATATCAACCAATTTATAAGTACCATCAGGCAATCCTACTTTAACAGGCTTATGTAATTTGAACATATCTACCAAAATTGATTCATCAAACACCATATGATCCGTAGCTCCAGAATCTATTATCCATGGATCTTTATTTAAAACCTTAATTAAAAGAACCACAAGTGAATGCATAAGAATGCATACCTGCCACAGAGGAAGAAGGAACGGAATCATAAATAGATTCCTGCATTGGCCAAATCTATCATCCCGACAATGAGCCACATAGCAGATTGACAAAGACCGGAAGTGCTAGTGAATCAGCATCATCCAGAGGACGTCAGAGCATGAAATTAGATCAAACCACACATTGGCAAGCATCTGAGAACCAGAGGACTTGGCTAGAGAGAATGATACCATCAGGTAACCATGCATGCTTGAAGCACTGATCAACATATGACCCTTGCTTCATGAGCGCAAACACGATTAAGGGCGTCCTTCCTCCAATCCTTATTCGAGTAAGAGTAGAAGAAAACTTTGTGATCGACCATATAACAGCCATACGAGCTTAGCACCAATATTGGAGAAGAACTGACCTCCTACGCTCCAACTGTGCAATAGATGCCACGAATAAATAAAAGAAGAGACTATCCAGAGTGAGGAATATAGTGATCCGAATCTACCATCATATACCAAGCAGTAAACTGCAATAGCTTCCTTCATCATCAATGCGTAAGTTCTTCAGAAATTCACATGTACACTAGCGATGCCCCACAACTATAATAGCAAACACCTCATACTCTCAATTCATCCCATAAACGCTTCATTTGTCAAAAATATGGTCAGAATCGAAAGATCTGCTTATCATTGATCTCCTCTCGAGCTGTAATCAATGGACCATACTTGATCCAAATCGCCAGAAATCTCGACCAAGCTCAACATTCTGTTTTAACATTAACGCAACACACTCATCAGCAATCTCACCACATAAGACCGAGACTAAACCAGCTCATCACCATAATAACGCTAACGACGTCATTCGGATAATTCTTATACGAAGAAGATTCCTAATCGAACCATCAACAATTTTTGAGAGAGAGCATAGCACGCAACACATGTCCTCCACGAAGGTAGTTCGCACCTTGAATAAACGTACAAAAGAATTAGATATCCCAATCGGCAATGAAATACGGATCAAGAGATAGCAGTAGAATTTTTGACTGTTTAATCGACTCAAGTCATGTGAAGTAAAAGAAAAAAAAGTAATCACACAAAATGAATTCACAAGAACTCACAAGTCAATCGCAATCTGCATCGATAAACACTAATCGTAAGCAAACGAATTAAGAAATGAAATTCAGAAATAGAGAATCAAGACGAAAAGAGGAACAACAATCTCCCATAATGAATAGCTCTAGAAAAACAAATCTCAGAATGAGAAATAGGCATAA
>SNQN01002527.1:26449-37165 GCA_008642245.1 Bassia scoparia | reverse complement strand
ATGTTTTGCATATAATACTGATAAATCAAGGGATAAAATGGATCCCAGAGCTAAGAGATGCATTTTTCTGGGTTATCCTTTTGGTCAAAAAGGTTACAAGGTGTATGATATGGAGAAACATGTTACTTTTGTGACCAGAGATGTGGTCTTTCATGAAGACACATTTCCTTTCCTGTCCAATTCACCACCTGCTGCTACACATAATATTCCTCCTCTTGTCAATTTTGGTGATCCTGAAACARCATCCTCTCCTATACCTGCACCTTCCTCTTCTATACCTTCTTCAGATTCTTCTTCTATTTTCTCATCTCCTCAACCTGTCAATAACCCTCCTTRACCCACATTCTCTCATACTCACATTCCTTCTCATTCTTCTTCACTACTGCATCCCCTGTTTCCTCCCCTGAAACTGTCTCAGATTCAATTTCCCATTCCTTATCTTAGAATTTTGTTGACTTCCATCCTTCCTTAAATGAGCTTGAAATTACCATTCCTTCTCTTCCTCCTAGATCCATTAAACTTCCTTCTAAATTCCAAGAATTTCAACTTACATATGCTCCTCATAAAACTGATTCTAGTCCTACTTCTCTTTTCTTTTCTGCTACTGTACTTCATCCAGTTGAACCTAAAAACTTTGCTCAGGCTGTCAAATGTGATGAGTGGGTTGTAGCCATGCAGATTGAGCTTCAAGCTTTAGAGGCTAATGACACCTAGATTATTACTGAGCTACCATGCACCTGGTAAGAGAGCTATAGCCTATAGGCTCTAAGTGGGTGTACAAAACCAAATTAAAGGCTGATGGGTCTAAAGAGAGATTCAAGGCTAGATTAGTTGCCATTGGGTATTAATAGGTTGAGGGTGAAGATTTCAACCAGACTTTCTCTCCTGTTMCTAAATTAGCTACTGTCAGGATTGTGATTGCAGTGGCTACTGCTAAAGGTTYGCCTATGGGTCAACTTGATGTTAATAATGCATTCTTGCATGGAATGCTAGATGAGGAAGTATATATGTCTCCTCTTGCTGGATATGATAAGGTCAAGTCTAAGGAACACCAATTTAAGTCATTTGGCCCCACATATAAATGTGTGGTGGTTACTGTATTCTCTTTATATAGGTTTAATAGTAAATTTGGGAAGGAATAATACCGACCCATATGATTGTGAATCTTATGTTATATACCTGTCCCATTTCTGCTGCCATACAACTATCTCTTCATCTTCGGTGTGCCTGATCAAGAGCCATCCACCATACTTTAAACCCAGTAGGCATCTAGATAGAAATAATTAATTAGTAGTCTTGACTGTATTTGACCTCTTCTCATTTTGGAACTCCTATGGAAGAATTCCTCAAACTAACCTAGCATTCCAGATAGAATGATAATTGTATCTTTCTTAGGTACATTAATACACTGGAGCCATGAAGCAGGACAGCAATCATCTTGTATCTTGATCAACACATATTTAAACATACGATAAATTGTTCATGCATTAGTTCATAACAGATAGGAGCATACATTGAATGAGCTATAGAAATATCAAATCTACATGTATCTTCGAATAATTCGTCTTCCTTAAAGTAATTATGGAATATTAGAAGTCTCATATATATACCCTAACTATACAATGTTACCGCCCAGTACATAGAATGGTTAGAAAACAATATGAATACACAGAATGCTGTTAAAGAAGAGAATTGAGGTGTTTCTTATAACACTTTTCGTAAATGAAAACGAAACATAAAAGGCACAAAAAAACTTTACTGAGATTATTAACTTGCCATTAATTCACGATTGGCTATAATAAGCCTCTAGATGGCGTAATGCAGAACCCACAGCAAACAAACACAAACGAATTCATTTTCTAGGTTAATAGATTATTTTGGTTCCATGAGCTCGCATCAGTACAAATTTGGTCTACCGTAGGTATGATTAAAACGTACTGAGTTGGAAATTGCTTAATTGTATTATAGGGTATCTTTAGTGATAAAAAGACAAAAGAACAATTGGTTATAAAAGTTTTTAACTGATAGGTATTCTTCATGCACTCTCATTTGTTTACAAATTAGTTTAATTTCAGTAATAATTTCCTGCCTAGTGTGTAAAATACAATGTTGGTGGGACGCTATACTTTCCTTTATTAGTTGTTTGGATCACACGTGTAACTACCAAAATAAAATATTCTTATAGGTCTAATAGGTTTGTACACATTTGTTATAGGTGTCTATGCAAATTTTTTTATGTATACACTTCCACCTCAAAGCCTCAATTGTTTTAAGACTTTCTTAATCACATCGTATAGCTTGGAGAATGGATAAGATAAGACAATTATACGCATAATAGATTAATGGCTGTTGGGATTTTCTTAGTTCATTTATTACAGTCAGTTAATATATGTTGGTACAGTCATAATAAACATTAATCCCTATGTTTACAAATCACTTATAATAGAGAAAGATCATAAAATCACCACAATACTTGAGCCAACTCAAAATCAATCCTAAGAAGCTTACTTATGCACGCAGAGATAAACGTAAGGCATAGAAGCTCTATATATAGTCAAGCTATAGTCAATTTGTTAGTATATGCCTTATTGCATTGATAACCAATGTATACTAATATGAGCGTCAAGAAGCGTCAAGAATACTGTATCAGAGGAATAAGAGTAAACATTAGACTTCATGATCTACACAGAACTAACTATGAAAAACTTATCATAAAATAATTTGAGGTAGAGTACATGAAAGGTAATGACTGTTCTATTTACAATAATAAATTGAGGTCTCCAGCTTATGTTTCCTGGGAACAAGTTTTCGTATCAAATTAAACCAGGATGCTCAAACTCGTAATTTGATGACTCCATCAGCAATCCATGCACTCTGGAATTCTGGGTGTATTCCCACATTCACAAGTAAAAATGAACATATAAGCTCTTTCTAACGTAACAGCAGAAGAATATAAAAGTAACATAGTGGCCAGAATATAAATGTTATAGCTATTTAGCTCAAGAAAGTAAGTTGGAGGGGTGTTGGCGTAACACTCCTATACTTGTCTTCTATTTATATAAGGTTTATAGGGTCCCCTTAGATCTCTGATTCTGTATTTTGGTACAACACGGAGCCAACTTCAGTACCACTTCTCTTCATCACACTTTTACTTCACTTTTGTCAAGGTGTTCATACTGTCCACTTTCCAAACACACCATAATGATTATGTCTAATTTATCTTCAATTGAAAGTTCACTTAATAATTAATTTATATTTAGTGAATTGTGCATATGCCTAATCTAACTCCCTTCGTAAAAAAATCTGCATTCCAACATAGAACAAATCTCTCAACTTTAATAGCATTCCTCACTTAAGAGCATTTTTAACTCCTGTATATGGGGGGCAAACAAATCAAATACGTTGTCAAAACGAACATTGCGACGAATTGGGGCTGGTCTCTAAACAAAATGATGTCCTTGCGTGAAACTTTTGGGTTTTGCATATGTATAGCTCCGATGTCAAAACAGAAGAGGCACAACCTTGAATAATAATGATCTGCTATAAATGACACAATTCCTTTGGTGTATTCTCTGTTCGAAATCATGCTAAGATGATAATCAGAAAAATAGAAGAAACGTTAGCTTCCAAAACAGAAAAGACATAATCAAATTGATACTTGAATATATCTACCTATCAAGCCATGATTTAATAAGAAATGTGCTACATTACTACTAGCTCAGAATAAAATCAGCCACCGGTTACATATTGTTTTTTCCATTCTGTCTATCAATTATTTCTGTTCTCATTTATATAACGCTTGTCAATCTATTGGGCAGTGAGCTAGTTAACAAGGAAGAGTGTCTTCCCTTCTCCTGAAATTTCTAGTTTCTCACATCTTGTAATGGTATATCACATTATTAAAATCAAAACAAATTCTCGTGTTCTATTTTGGTCGCGTCAATTCGTAAATAAACATAAACTTATAATGACTGACTGAACATTTAGTTCATTACATGTTAAGATAATAAAGGCATAAAATAAATATAAGAAACTATTCCAAATGAAGTTAAAAAATGAAAATTACTTTCTAGAATTTATTTTAAAAATTGTTAAGGCAATATACAACTAAAAACCAAAACACTCAAGGAAAATCTTGAGTTTCCTGTTGCTCCTTCTCTGAAACACATACAAAATTTATTCATTTAGTCCTTTGTAACTGTAGTAAAGATAATTTTGCATAGGAGACAAATAATTAAGCTTCTTTAGAACTTCTTCTGAAACCTAAATGGGGATTAGGAAATGAGCTTGCTTTAATTATCTATTCTTTTAGCTTATGACAAATCATCATGTTGATTATGTTGTTCTCATGATATGTGAATTTCCAGTTCGATCGTTGAAAAAGAAAAAGAAACTGAAATAGAATGTTAAGCATAAAGAATCATTATAAGAGATGTATATAGTTTGTCAATATTATTTATAGTACTTTTACTAATTTAATTTCTTTCCCCACAATTTCCATCAACTTGTGTTGACAGAGGAAATAATTATTCAATAAATGAAGAGTTACTATTATTCAGTTGTTGGGCTAATAGTTGCAGAGATAGGTTGACATTATAGCTGCCTATGTCCTTATAATGAACAACATTAAATCAAATGATGTCATATAATTCTCAATATCTGTACCACATAATATAAAAAATGATAAACTATCTGCTGTAATGTAACATATTAAGGTAGAGAAAGATATCTTTCTTTCACTAATTTTGAAATTAAAGATTACCAAATATAGAAAGGGGTTACTTTCATCATATTGGCTAGATCCCAATTTGGGTTGGTCGTAAATAGGTATTCTATGATCTTGTAGATAGGATTCATTCTATCACATGTTATACGAAGTATGTAGCATTCTAGCAAAATTGGCGCCAAGATTAAGATGGTCTTTGGTAGCATATGGTGTATAAATTAGTTGAATACATGTTCATCTCACGGGCTCTGATTAGGAATGAGGCAATTACACACAGTTTTCGCGCATCGAGACTAACCCTATATAACGTTATGTGTGCTAAAGGAAAAGATCACATGAGATTGATATCATATTACTGGAATGGATAATCTACAATCAATTATTGTCATTACAAGGCTAATATACTGCTATAATTAAAGAAGTAATGGCATTTTCATGATAAACTACAACTACATAGAAGTATAGTACCGTTCGATTTATGTGTTGAATACTAATACATACATCATGGTAGTACTTTTAGTCCATTTTGCATTAACAGGATTATATTAAAAGCAGTTTAGTGTCTTCACTAGTAAATCATAAATAAAGAAATCTAATAGTCACACCCTTCATTTAAAATTACATTCTCATATAAGATATCAAAAAAGAGTAATAGTAACCCTGATT
The DNA here is from genome assembly GCA_008642245.1 of Bassia scoparia. Taxonomy (NCBI): domain Eukaryota; kingdom Viridiplantae; phylum Streptophyta; class Magnoliopsida; order Caryophyllales; family Amaranthaceae; genus Bassia; species Bassia scoparia. The sequence goes on along the minus strand of SNQN01002527.1, from coordinate 31,773 downwards.
TAACATATGATTAGGAAAGGAATTTAAAATATGTAAATCTTATCCTTCACCAAAAGTGATTTTGTTTCTTGACTCTTCTACAGGATACTCAATTTGATGTTACAATATTCAGTACTGCGTTCATTTTAGAGCTATAGTGTAGTTGTTCTCATTATGCTCAGAAAACACTTATGCTTGCTAAACTTTCTTTACTGTTAATATTAGGTATTCCTCCTGAGCTAGGTAATTTCCTAACGTTATTTATCTATAGCTGTACGCTGAGTATTATGTAATGTAATTTAACGCTGTATTGGTTAGCTTTCTGGTATCTTATTAGCCTGAGTCGTATTTTTGTACGTTCTGTATAATGAGAGGCGTGGTAATTTCATCCACCTTGGGCTGATTGTACTAATTCTACACGATATCAATGAAACAAATTCATCTCTTGCTTGCTTCGTGTTCTTCTTATTTCACTGTTATGTCAATACATTTCAGAACTGATACTTCATGGCTTTTCAACTATTGTTCAATATGCGTAATATGCTACGAATGGCTTAAAAATCTCGATTCTTCGAGCATTTCTTTGTTCGATCATTCAGGTACAGTCTGTCGACATTTCATTTTGTTCCTGAATTCTACTTATACTTGTATCTCTTTAAGTAATCGCCAATTTTTCTCGCTTGATATTCCGCGGACATTGCGATTGTTGACGGAGGTTCGCTCTTACTTATGTTCCAGTCTTGAGATTTTGCGATTTATTGTTCCTTTCACTAGAATATTTGCGATATTTGCTAAGACTTCTTGGAAATTGTTTGTCAAGGATATGTGAGTCCGAACTAACTGCTGAATAGTTGCGATTATGCGATACTTTAGTTGTTCCATTGCGATTGCGTCTGTGTTTTGGTCTCTTCGCACGTATTATTATTTTCGCTTCTTTCTTCTTATACAAAACCTTCAGTCTTCTATGAATTTTGATCGTTTCGTACTTTGCGGACAAAATTTGTACCTGATATATGATTCGTATTGTTTAAGTAGTTCTTATCTGGCTTATAATGAATATGGAAATACTTCTCTGTATATGCACATATAATTCTCATCAGCGTAATCAGATATCCCTAAATTTCGCTTATTAGTTACTGTATGTGTTCATGGATTTAACTGAGAACCATATATATCATGAATCTGTGAAGAGTGGCAATTAGTTATTAGGCAGTGCTCATATGTGTGATTAGCGAAAAAATATAAGATTTGAGCATAGGATTATTGGTTAGAAATGGCTATACTAGTCAGGTTGAAAAGGAGAGTTGATGTGACAGATTCAATAATACGATTAAATATGCGTACTGTGCCTCTTGCGATCTTTTAATACCTGGTAATGTATTGCTAATGGTTTAGTTAGTAACGACCGTATGAGTGGTAGAGATAAATAGCTGAAATAGATAATTTGCGTAATATGTACTTGCAAACCGCTCAGTGTAACGAGTATTCGCTCAGATTTGGTCCGAGATCATCTGAACGATTTGGGTCAGCAGTAATGGTCCATTGATTTACCAGCTTAAGAAGGAAATCAGTGATTTGAAGCAAGAAAATCTTCAATCTTGACTTATTTTGGGAAAGATGAAAAGCAGAATGATATTCTAGCGATGAATTGAAAGATGTTATGAACAGAAATCGGATTATGTCTAGTCGTATTGTAAGAGTTGTGCTTCGATATGTCTTCGTCTGCGTCTGTAGAACTATGGTGGTACTGTGTACTGACCAGAGTTAACACTTCAAAGCTTTTGTTAGGTAGAATGGGAGGTAGAGAGAAACTGCGTGCAGTTACGTGCTGTAATGACATTGGTCTCTAAGTTGATGGTTCTGTAGACAGTAGGCTCACAAGATATTACACACAAACAGCAAACAAACAGCCGCACTTTACCAATCTCACGTTTAATCACTTCACGCTCCAAAGATGATCCGGTCCTTCTACTTATTTACGATTAGCTGCCGTCTCAAGGCAAGGTACGGTACTATCTAGTCTGTTCACATTCACAGCTATACGAGCGTACAAGTTGACGGTGAGTTCTTCCTCTGTAATTGGTGCTGAAGTTCAGCTATGGCACCTTTGTGGTTCGTTCTCTATACAATTCGAAAAAGAGTTCTATTCGGTCAAATTTCCTTAAATGTATTTCTCCCTTTGGTTACAAATTGTAAGGAAGATTGGAAGAAAGAGTCTTAATCCCTCGTGTATATTGTTTCTCATTTAGGCACAGAAGCTAAGGGGAACATTAGGGTTTACAGTCTTCCAGTTGATCAACAGCGTATGCTTTTTATAGTTGCATGGCTTTACCACTCTGTTAGTTTGCGATATATATGACTTTATGACAAGCTCACAAATCTTCTGGCTTCTCGGTATTAGGGTCGCTTGAAATTGGTGACTACCATGTGAGAAATGATTTCTGGATGGATTGTGTTCTTCTATTTGATCTTCGCCATCTTATTTCTGGTCTGGGTAAGTTACTTTGATCTTTTCCGGGGTCTTAGTTCTTTTCCGATCGCCAGACCTATGCAGGGCACCTCGACCCTTCAGGCATGCTGTCAGGCACGACTACTTTAGAATGTCTAAGAGATCAAAGCTTATATCGCAAGCTTATATTTTTATTCCGTTCAAAATTATAGGGCACAGCATCTTGCTAATATCGGTTGTTCCTTACTTCTTCGGTGTTAGTTAATTCCGTATGAGTATTTCTCCACGTATTTAGACACCTCTTTGTACTCAATGTTCGGATTAAAAGATCATAGTCATACTAAATTAAATTCCAGGACTAAATGTAAATAATATTAGAAGAAATTTCTTCGCAGTTATATTGGATTCATAAATTTGTGGATTGACTGTACGGATTTCCATATGGGTCTTTGATAAGGATACTGAAATCTAAATATGACTTAATGGATGATATTAAATTACCCTAACAAGCTGTTTATTAGATCACGGCGTATGACCAAACTGATAGGTAGTTAACTAAACAATTTGGATTGAAAATACTGCGAATCTTAGAAAACCGAAGAAAATACGTAAGCGACACTCGTTTATTCCTCTAGTACGTTAAGACCTTCACGTATCCCATGTTCTGATGTAGAATTATAATGTGCTTCTATTCCAATACTGGATGGTATAAGCTATGGCTATAAACAAGGTATACAATACGCATCAGATTTATATACTTTCTACTGGTCATTTGGCTATGCATAAATGGTATTATTATTAACGTTGATGCTCAACGCCATGGATGTTATTCAACTTCATTGTGGTCCTTCCCTCTTACATTTATTACACGCGATTCTTCTCGGCTCTATATGGTCAAGTAGGTGTGGAGGACTCTATTATTTGTCTCATGCTAAGTATCTCACAAGTTATCATGGCCACACTTTCAGCATTCAATGCTGTTCCTCTTATTTAAAGGAAGCTTCACAAGACACAGTATTAACCTGTTTGACTAGGCTAGTCTATGATAGAACTGTTTTTTGTGAATGATGTTTGTTGTCTAGTAGACTCTCGTGATAGATATTCTACTCACCCTATTTGCTATCTGTGATTTCTGGCGTAATAATAGTCTGCTCCTATTTTGTGAATTCTATAATCTAGGTAATAATCGTATTTCTCTTTGTGAATGTACTTCATGCTTAGGCTTGGCATGTCTCTTGTCTAAAATGCAATATATTGCTGTTGTGTTGAAATTGAGGATTCTGATCTTAAGTGTTCATTTTGTGTGCTTCAAAACTTATAATTCTAGATCTCTTTTTTGCCTAGAAGTTTAAATTAAGAGTGTCAACGATCTGCTTTTGATTTGGTTCATAATGGATTTGGGGACCCATACTACAAGTTATGCCTTTGGAGGGTCGTCAAGTATACTTTTCACTAATTTTAGTTATACTTTGTTAGTCTCGTACTCATACTTGGACTATTCTTTTGCAAATACAGGTACTAACGTTAGTTTCAAACTTGTTGTCCAATTTTTTGCGCTTAATGGTTCTTATACTCATTTGGCAGTACATGTTATTAAACTCATTAGATCAGATAATGGGACTGCAGTTGTTAAACTCTGCAATGCTTCTCCTCTTTTTTGCTACGCAAGGTATTATACATCCAAAGAGGAAGTGTAGTAGGCCGTTGCCTCAACCAAAATGGGGTTTGTTGAGAAGAACATAGGCATCTTACTCTACGATGCTAAGAGTCTTGACGATTACATGCTAATTTGACATAAAAATTGGGGGGATTGATATCCTATAATGAGCGCCCACAACATTCTTATTAATTCGGTTTCGCCTTCTAAATTGTTAAAAATGGGAAGACTCCCTATGGCACACACAATATATTCCTTGTATTTCGGTCGAAACATTTCTCTGGAGTATCTTGTATGGATACCATCTATCACGAGCTTCTTCGTCGCACTGCACTTATGTTTTGGGGCAGTGGTATAAATACTAAGAAAAGAAGATCAAAACGCGACTTCCTAAAATGGATGTCCCTAGGGTCTCAAAACTGCATTTTTTTAGGTTATCCTTTTGGGGCAAAAAGGTTACTAAAGTTTAGTGGATGAATTACGAGAGACATACTACTTTGTTACCAGAGATGTAGTTCTTTCATGAGGGATCTTTCCTTTTCTTATCCCACTCTGCTTCTGCTCCAGTACACCTAAATTGCCTTCTCTTGTTAAATTTTGGTGATCCAGAAAATTTCTTCTCTTCTATGTTACTCTCCAATTCCATTTCTCCTTCCATTTCTTCTTCTTCTTTATCCTTCATCTCAACCTATCATACAATTCTTCTAACTTCTACTCATGCTACTGCCTTACCTGTTACATCAAACCTCCTCCAGATATATAACGCTTCCACGATCTCCTTAATCTGACTATGTCACTCTCTATAACTGACAGAAAATCTTTGGTTGCTTTCATCCTTCTGCTAAAAATGAGCCTGAAATTCTTATTCTAATCTTCCCCTAGATCTTCAAATTCTCTAATCGAAAAGATTAAATTCAACTTTCTTATGGCCATCCCCAATATCTGATTCAGTCCTCCCTCACCACACAGTATTTCTGTTCTCAACAAAAATCTTCTTCCTTCTTCTGCTTCTGAGTTATTAAAATTCCTTAAGAAAAATAAATCCTTAATGACTCAAAGGAAGAGTAATTATATCGTATGATAAGATGGTTTGAAGCCAATGCAAAATGAAGGTTCGAGCTTAATAAGAGGCATAATGGATCATGGATTATCACTGAACTTATACACGAAATGTCCTGGTAGAAAGAGCACTATACCCGCGTCGCTAAATGGAATTTAACAAAGACCGTAAGTTGAAGG
>SNQN01002527.1:15465-26424 GCA_008642245.1 Bassia scoparia | reverse complement strand
CTGATGGGTCTAAAGAGAGATTCAAGGCTAGATTAGTTGCCATTGGGTATTAATAGGTTGAGGGTGAAGATTTCAACCAGACTTTCTCTCCTGTTMCTAAATTAGCTACTGTCAGGATTGTGATTGCAGTGGCTACTGCTAAAGGTTYGCCTATGGGTCAACTTGATGTTAATAATGCATTCTTGCATGGAATGCTAGATGAGGAAGTATATATGTCTCCTCTTGCTGGATATGATAAGGTCAAGRCTGGTCAGGTGTGTAGARTCAAAAAGTCTATCTATGGGCTCAAGCAAGCCTCAAGACAATGGAACAAGGAGTTAWAGAAGCTGCTCTTAAATCTTGGTTTTATTCAGTCTACTTTGGACTATTCCATGTTCACTAGGGAACAAAATGGTGAGTTCCTGGTACTACTTGTATATGTGGATGATATTCTCATAACAGGATCTTGTCAAGCTCAAATTGATGATGTTAAGCATGCTTTGGATGCTGCATTTACTATCAAGGATCTGGGAGATCTCAATTATTTCCTTGGTATTCAGGTTGACATATCTGACAAAGGAACTTTTCGTTCTCAAAAGAAGTACATCTCTGAGATTCTTGRTGATGCTGGAGTAACTGCATGTACTCCTACATTAGCTCCTTTACCTGTTGGACTCAAGCTYTCCACTTCTGATGGTGATKTGTTGAGTGATCCTAAGCTGTATAGAAGGTTGATTGGGAGATTYTTATACTTGGGAATTACAAGGCTAGATATCTCTTATGCTACACAACATCTGAGCCAATTTTTGCATGCTRCAAGGGTTCCTCYTCTCAGGGCTGCATTACATACATTGAAATATCTTAAGGGTACTCAGGACATGGGTTTGTTCTACTCCTCTGCTTCTACTCTTACCCTATCTGCTTACACTGATGCAGATTGGGGTAGTTGTCAATTTAGCTGCAGATCTCTTAGCTCATATGCAATGTTCCTTGGTGCTAGCTTGGTATCTTGGAAAACAAAAAAACAAGCTACTGTGAGCAAATCTTCTACAGAGGCTGAATATAGGAGTATGTCTTTCGCTTCCAGTGAGGTTGTCTGGGTTGAAGGCCTCTTGCAAGAATTAAAGATCGTTGTTCAGTTGCCTGTCACTTTGTATTGTGACAACAAATCTGCTGAGCATATGGAAACAAAACCCAGTCTTTCATGACAAATCAAAACATCTCAAACGTGATATGCACTATGTTAGAGAACAAGTGGAAGTTGGATTCATTTGTACTGATCATGTATCAAGTTCTGATCAACTGGCAGATATCCTCACCAAGGCTCTTGCATCTCCACAACACTATTCCATTTGCTCCAAGCTTGGATTGGTTTCCCAATCTCAGCTTGCAGGGGGAGTATGAGRTGTATAGTAAATTAATCTTTTATATTTTGCTGTAAATAGTTAGTTACAGGTGATAACAACCTAATTAAGTTTGCTTAGTGTATAAGGACATTATTTTTCCTATTGTAACTGTTCATTTATTTTTCAGTAAAACAAAAATATATTTTTGTTTCCATTTTTCTATCTTCTTCATCCTGATGTTAATCACCAGTGTTGATTCTTCAATTGTTCATAATTAGCAACATTTTGTTGCATTGTTTTCCACAAGAAATCCCAAATTAATTCACAAAAACATTCAACAACAAATTCACACAAAAAAAACCCAGACAAAAAGAACATAGCAATAGGCACAATATCGAAACATCTACTCGAGAAGTTGTCGGTACATATCAGAAAACAGAAATTCAATCGAGACGCTATCTTTTTGACCGTGATAATTGATGTCTAATATCTCATAATAACGTAATAATCTGCGAATCCAAAAAATAGCAAACAATGCTTAGGTAATGAATGTTAGAATTTTCACCGCAGATAAAAAATAAACGCGTGAAAAAATGAGTAAGAAAGAGAAAATTGTGACCAAATTGGAAATAAGGTAAGAAAGAACAATGAAAAAAAATAAGGGGATAGAGCATTAGAAAGCCTAGAACGTAAGTCGGCTCGTCACGTCGTCAAGCTCGTGAATAAATTATCATTTCTACTTCTCGATTTCTAAGAGCTGTCGAGGACACAGAAACTTGTCCTTTTACTAAACTACTTTCATCAAGATCAACACATGTCACATTAACTGTAACGTGGCTTCAACACGACTCCCCTTAAGAGGTGTGATACATCAAGCTTGAGTTCATGGAATTGAGCCATGGAATCCCAAACATGTTTAATGACCCTGGAGAGCGTGAGTGTGCTTCCGAATTAAGAGGGATAGCCATCAACATCATAGGGCATTGAATGTCAACTTGAACGAACCCAGAAGAGTGCCATTAAACAGGGATGTAATAAACCACGGATCGACGCCCGATTATTGTAAAAAATAGAGTGAGCCCAACCTAATGCCTCCTCCAGCACACAGATAGAGATCCACGTAAAACCAAAGCGACGTGTATGGTGGAGATCGAGGACATACGTCTAATCCGAAGAAGGGTATTGAATCAGTAAGCAAATCCAGCAACCGCTGGTCAATGTGCGGCCTCCATAACTTCGTCCATTGTACTCCATGAGTCAACAATTGAATCAAGAAGAAAATCACATTCGATATTGAATCTGGAAAGAGCACACTAAACCAATATCCAAATCAAGTGGTCTGCTATTATGTAACCACACAATGAAACAATAGACGTACCTAGGATAGAAAGCGATCGATCGTATGAGTGACTTATCAATAGTAATAAGGCAATGACTAGAAGAACGCCAGTGTCCAGATTATCTTGACTTTAATGTGAAATAAGCAATTAATTTCGCATCTATGTTGAGACGAAAGCATATGATATTCCACAAGTGTGACAGAAACATAATGCCACCAAAGATGGAAACATGAGACAAAGGTATAAAGCAAATAATTACATGTCAGGGTGCCTACATCACCTTGTCTGCTAGCGAAATAAAGCAAAATGTCTAAAAAATAAAAATATAAAAAACTAATTAGGCGAGCATTTATGATCGGTCTCGCTAAGACCGAAATCAAAGACACAACAATGTAGAAACGATCAACTCTAATTGTGATGCGAAAGAAAGCACAATCCAACTACAATATAAAAACGCACCCCGCTAACTACTTCCAAATGCACACGAAACATCGTTAGTCAAAGAAAGCAACATAATAATAAAGAGACAAAAATATTTGAAAAAAGTAAAACAAGTGACTAAACTCCTACTAGTGATATACTAGAAGAATTTACAACCGGAGTTGAACGATAGATCATCTACATCTGTGTTCAACAGCATTACATTTTCAAAGCGAAGTTAAACACAACTATTAGTAATATATCGTAAAATCAATAGAAGAAACGAAAATCGAAGGACTTTAGATGCAGATAACCTCCAAGGTATACCTATCTTCGATGATTCTCGATTCGAATTATATATAGCAAGTTATCGATGACGACGGCAAAGTGACGCTTTGCCAAAACTGCGATTAGTTGCAATCTTGATCAAGATGTATGTTTCTGGCACGCGGAGACGACTGCTAATAGTGTCTCAGAAGTCCGCGAGATATTGGAGGCGAGTGATATCGCAAAATAGTCTTCAGAACCCGAGAAGGGCAGTGTGACATAGCCACTAGTATTCTAGGCGCAAAAAAACTCAAAAACTGAGACTGAATAAATACGATCGTCTGCTAGAGCGCGTGAAATATATCAGCTCTCACGCCTGAAGAAGACTGGGGCGTATGACTACGCTTGAAAGATTCAAACTTCTTGATTTGAGCATATACGACACAAGATGAGCGTTATAATACGCTCAAAAATGGATGCAGATATATAATAACCAGACTCCAACGTAGTCCACAATAATTTACCCACGTTATTCAGCTTTGGTGAAAATTATGTCTTGCCGACTCGTGCTCTACTACTGGATTTGCATGACAGCCAAGCCCCCCAATCATATATAGGTTCTAACTCGTGAGGGTTCTAGAACTCCAAGTATTTTTGGGTATTTTTAAAGTATTTTCTGATTTTTCTATGTATTTCTTGGTATTTCGATCTTTGTAAATATGTAAAATTCATAGAAAATTGAGAAAAAATTCGAAAATAATCTAGAAATCACTTTGTGCGGCAGAAGCTCGCTGGCTCACGAAAAATAAGAGGAAGATAATTTGATAAGAGTGATAAAGTCGGCGATCCGAACCAAAAATCACTCAATATAATGTAATTTGAAACTAACACTCATAAGAAAAACATTAACACAAAGATAGAAAACTACAAACAAAATAGAAAATGATGTTAAATAAAAAGTCTTCTATAATAGGTTCTATCGTTGACTCCGTGAACCTTCATGATTGTCAGATGTCAAAAATTCACACATATTACGAGTTCCAGGCATAACCGGTGCTTCTTTCGGAGATTAATACGTGGGATCACCAAATCCTCACCGAACGTTGTCACTATGTGCATTCATCATCGAATTACTCCACATTGTGCCATGCACATTTCTGACAAGTCACCACAGCAAACTACAAGGAACCACCGGGTGCTTATCATTATAATCTCTAACAGATCATATATCATGCATTTATCAGATGCTATTTAACGAAAGAGGACATTGTCGAGACAACAACAGCACCTTAATGATTAATTCCTTACCGAAAGAAATCCGGACAACGGAGTATAAAGAACAAAGACATAATATCTCATAATACATCCGCTGGTCTCCTTTATAGTGTATATCTGATATACTGGATTTTTTTGCTCAATTACGTGACTCTTATGCGAAATTCAGAATGCATCACAATCACCAGTGTGATCTTCAAGTTGTGTCCAGTTATAGAATAGGTAAGAAAAAGAAGAATAGAGCACATATCAATCACAAACAAGGAATAATAAATCTTGAATTCTAAGACAATGATACACGCGCAAAGTTCTAGCGGTGAGATTACATCAGCAGAAACTACAATTCAATTCACCTGAGCTCCATTATCAGGCTACTCATCAGAAAAAATACGAGAATACATCCCGGAAAATAAACAAAGTAGAAAAAACCCATGAGCAAAAACCAATATAGCTCACGCACATTACTAGAACATTACTCCACAAAATACGAAGTATCCAGTAGTCTGATAATCGTAGATTGAAGCATCACTAGACAGCACTTGCACAATTACTTAGATATCGGCGACGAAAGGAACCACGTACACACGAAACCGAATCCAATCCCGTTTATGCAAAACCACACGAGCAAAGAACCTCTTATCTAGAAAGGGATAGATACAGATATACATAGCCGCGCTTCAATCATCTACACACACAACTCAACAAAATTATCATTATTCACCAGCCAATTGTCACAGTAGATGCAAGTCTAGCGTTGGAAAGCAAGACCATCTTAACCAGCAACACATATATGAAGATAGTAAATATTAAACCACAAGAGCCACCTAATCCTCAGTAACAATACAACTAAGTACCCTAACAAATATCCAACACACAGTTAAAAGTCAACCATCAGGCAATCCAGCCATTCAACATTCGACATATTATTGTAACATCATCTAGACAAAATTTGATTCATCAAACACCACAGATCGTAGCTGCAGAATCTTGGTACGGCATGGATCCTTTTATCTAAACATAATAAAAAAGAATCCACAAGAGAAAGCAAATAAAGAACCAATAACTGAGAACTAAAACCCCAAGATGAGAGACCAAAAGGACGAAATCAACTAAAATTCCCTTGCATTGCTGAACAACCCATCTCTAATCACCTATACCACGAACAAAATTAGGAATACCACCTACAAACTCCAGTCAAAGTTGCAACAGAAAGCTAACACGAGAATGACCTAGGATGAACCGCATAAATTCCACAGAGACCAATAGTACAGAATTGCATACAAAAAATAGAAATCAAAACACACACAAATGATTGCAGCCCATCATCTGAGAACAGCAGAGGACTTGCCTTGAGAGAAATAGCCAACGGCCACCTCAACAATGAGTAAACCCATCTGACAACATTGAAGCACTGATCTAAACATATGACCCTTGCCTTTCGCAATGACGCTAAACAGATTACGGCGTTCCTCTTCCAATCCCTTATCTAGCAAAAGAAGTAGAAGAAGAACCTTTGTGATTCGCCATATTAACAGCCAAAGCAAGAGCTTTTCAGCACATATGGAGGAAGAACTGACTCCTTACTCTCAAGCTGCTTCAATAAGACTATTGCATCGACTATAAAAACGTAAGAGGATCTATCCAAGTGAGAATATTAGTGATAGCCAATCATATCCATCATTAAGACCAGACAGAAATGGAGTAAGCTCCTCTTCATCATAAATGCCGTGAGTTTTTCAGAAATCACCTGTAACTTAGCAGAGTTGCAATGTTCGATTCTAACAAATATAAGGATGGTAGGCAAAACGCCTCAGTACTCTTCAATTCACATGACTATACCCAATATAAACGCTTGGTCGAGATCTCATTTTGGCTGACAAAATATTTGGAGGTCCAAAAGAGAGTATGATGAGATGATTTTCTTGACTTCACATTGATTTTATCAAGATCATAACGATCAGCGGCTCGAGAAGCTTCTCTAGATGGGCTGCGTAAAATTCAATGGACCTACTTTGTCCAATCAGAGCGTCAGAAAAGAAAATCTCGGCACCATTCGCTCACATCTGTTCTGTTTACACATACGCAAACTACTTTCTGATACCGACAATACTAACGACCAGTTCATGACGAGACTTAGCCAGACTTCGATCACATATTGAGTATGCAACGAAGCGTCAAGTTTAGAGAGTTAGGTATTCTTTTATCACCGAAAAAATATAAATCAATTTCGGCCTCCTAATCCGAAACTCCAGTCTCAACAAATAGCTGTCAATCTATTAGTTTAATCGCTACTTAAAGCAAGACAACGCGAAGACGCTTCACTCCAGACTATATGGGAATTTACGCGAACGCATTGAGGAATAGCAAAGTCATACCAATATGACCAATGTTAGCGTATCGTGCATGTCCGATAACTGAATATGAGAAATACGTGATGCACAATGAGTGCGATTTCAGAAGTTAGAAAATATTTTGACTCACTCGTCATGAGTACGGTAGAATCTCACCTCGTTCTATTGTGAACCTAATATAGTTAATAGAAATATAGCAAGTCATCACAGAGACGTGAAATTCAAATTCTACTAAGAACTCACAAAGTCAATCGCAATCGCTAAATCGAATATGACACATCGCAGAGCAACGAACTTAAGATCAGAGATAAGAAATTCCAGATAAATAGAAGGGGAAGAAATCAGGATCGATATACGCTACGCGAAACAAAACAATGGCTCGATCATATAGATTAGCTCTAGACAAACATATGAGAATCTTGGAGATAATAAGGCCACGAACAGATCTCAGAATTGAATTTGAGTGCCGTATAGTTTAATGCTAATAAACATACGGGGAATTAATCTTCTACACCATGTGACTAAACAATTGTATTCCCAGTACGCAGAAAAGAGAATGGATGCAAGCAAGGAACGCTTTATATTTCTGTGTGTTGTATTGCTGCCCCTCTTAATTTGGTCAAAAAGGCAGGTAGACAAAGTGTTCATTGATTATGTTGGGAATGAACAACAGCTGTACTAAGCCTGCATGGTTTTGTGACCAGAGACTGCTGGTCTTTTCATGAAGAAACATTCCTTTTGCAATTCACAACTGTGCTGAACATTAGGATATTATCTCTCATTGTCAATTTTGGTCGTCGAAGACCCTGAAAGTATCCATCAGTGTTCCAGCTCACTTCTTGACAATGCGCTACTTCTCTTTCTTTAATACTTGCTCAATTTCTTTTTCCATCCTATTCTTCGTCATCCTACAATATCCCCTGTGGCAATGAAACTTCGCTAACTCACTAAACACCTCCTTCACGGTCACATCTTCTGCTATACTTCACATGCCTTCTATCATTCGTGTGCCACTTACTCCCAGTCATGTTCCCGCTGGTGACACTCCTGAGAAAACTGGTATTGATTTCAAGTAATTTCCCATTCCTTAGCCATGAGAATGTTTGATTATCATGACATTTCCTATCTATTCCTGTAATGTAGTCCTTCCGTTCTTTTTCCTCTGAATATGTGCAAAGCTATCATTTCTCGTATCTTCGTCTCCCATTCTCAGACTATTGCCTAGGTTTCTTAAACTTCCTCTATATTATACAGCTGTCCAATATGTATATAAATTCAAATAGTACCTCATACCCGTCGATAAACTGTAAGATCTAGCTCTCGTAGAGCTACAGGAATCATCTTCTCTTTCGTTGTCTTGCTACTGGTAACTTGAATCTAAAATTTTGGCCAAGGTAGAACGTATAAAAATACTGTTTCATGAGCATTACATACACAGGGCTTGCAAATGTGGATGATAAACGTAGGTTGGGCGCTGTATTGTGTAGACCTATGTTACAAAATGTGGTAGGCTTCCATCTTGAAGGATCAATTTGCACATAGATATTACTGAGGGTCTAACCCATGCACTGTAAGAGAGCTACTTTATGGGCTTACTAGAGAGTTGATCAAACATAATTAGAGAGACCTACCATAATCGGGCTGATGGGCTGCTGGTCTAAGAGAGAAAAGGCTATGCTAGTATTAAACATTCCAATTAGTTGGCATCTAATCTATATTGCTAGGGGTGGAACAGATTATCAACCAACTTTCTCTGCGCTGTTCTAATCTAGCTATGTAGGAGATGAGAGATTGCATGATAGCATACTTGTTTAAAAGTGTTAGGCCATATGGAGTTTTGCAATGACATTGAAAAGGATGATGTAATTTTATAATGTAGACGCCTACTCTCCTATCTTAGGAAAGTGCATATGTTCGAGCTATCGTTAAGAGTATTCAAAAGGGTTACTTCTTCTCCTACTTTGTACCTGGTATTTTATTCTGATGACGCATCCTCTAAGGTCCACAGCCAGTGGCAGAAGCTCTCTAGTATGGGTATGACTCAAAGAGAGCTACTCTTAAGATATGGTGACAGTCAGACAAGGCTCACAAGAACTAGAATGGAACAAGGAGTATATGTGAAGTCTAGACTGATTACATATCTTGGATTATTATTCAGTCTACTTGGACTGTTCCAGTTCACTGAGAGCGGAAAACATAAATGTGAGTTCCTGGTAGCTACTGCTAGCACTAGTGGAGTATGCATATATTTTCCTACTAGTAACATGATCTGTCAAGCTCAACATTGAGTGACCTATGTTCAAGTCAGCTTGTATGCTAGCCCATTATAAACTAATGATCCCACGGAGATGCTGGAGATAGATTCTCGTAATTATTTTCTCTTGGCTGTATTCTCAGGGATTTGGTAACATATCTGACAAGGAACTTTCGTTCTCAAAAGACGTACATCTTGAGATTCTGTTGCTGAGCTGGATTGTAACTGCATGTCTCCTACATTAGCTCCTTTACCTGTGGGCCAAGCTGTCCACTTCTGATGGTGATTCATGCTTGAGCTAATGACTTGAGGAGGATCATGGTATCATGAAAGGTTTGTGACTAAGGATGGTGGACAATTGATTATACCTTGGATTTTATCAAGGACTATGGAGTATACGTCTTGGATGCTAATTAACTCGAGAGCATCTGATGGACCCCAAATTTATTGTCAATGCACTACCAAGGTTCCGCGTATAGGTGCAGCACATCTAGCTAGACATTAACGAGATAATCAGTCGTTAAGGAAGTATAGCCACATGACATAGTTCATGTTCTAAACTGACCTCTGCTAATCGTACCTATATCACTCTTACTCATAGCATGATCTACAGCTAGATTATTCGCTATAAATCTGGTATATTTAGGTAGGAACATATAGGGTGATATGTGGGTAGAAAACTGTGTATAGCTCAATTATAGCAGCTAGATCTCTTAGCGGCATCATATGAGACACGCAGTATCCCTTTGATTGACTAGACAAATGGTAGCCCGTTTCTGTATGGAAAATCAAAAATAGATAAGACTACAGAGTCGAAGCAAATCTTCTCCACACAAATGTCGCTGATATACTTAGGCACTATGCCCTAATTATTACGCTTCAAGTTGAAGGTTGCTCGAGGATGAAGGTCCTCTTGCAAGAATTAAAGATGTGACAGATTAGCTAGTACCACTGTTGTTACTGTGATCGAACTATATTCTGACTGAGAAGTCCGAGAAAGACAGCGCATGGCAGAACTCGTAAATTCAAATACCGAATTCTTTCACGACAAATTTTCAACAAACAATGAACATCTCAAAGGTACTGAAACGATATATCGAGACCTAAGAATGAAGAGAAAATTGTGGCGATTGTCTGGAATATCTACCATTTGTATCGAATTTTCATTTAGAATTCTAGTATTTTGGTCTAATGTTAGGATTCTATCACCACATAAAAGATATATCTGCTCACGCTGAAGGCTCTTCATGCTCATCCACAATCAACATTTCCTATTTGCTACCTAAGTACATGGATTCTTGGCTTTCACCAATTTCAGCTGTGCAGGGATCGTATGAGCTGCTATAGAAAATTAACTTTAATATCTTTGCTTGTAAGTAGTTAAGGTTATCAGGTGGGGTGCGGGAATTTATTACACTAATTAATTTTGTTAGTGTTAAGGACATTATTTTCCTATTGTAATACTGTTCATTTATTTTCAGTAAAACTAAAAATATATTGTTTCCATTGTTTCTAATCTTCTTCATCCTAATGTTAATCACACAGTTGTTGACTTCTTCAAATCTGGTCATTAAATTAGCAACAATTTTGTTGCATGTTGTTTCTACAATATCTAACACACATAATCCATTCTTTGACTTCACACAATTTAAAGTCTCATAAGTTTTTTCACAAAATAATAGCATTTCAAAAGATCGGTACTTGTAAGGTGTATTCCCTTCTATTCT
>SNQN01002526.1:0-72902 GCA_008642245.1 Bassia scoparia | reverse complement strand
GTTTTTTCCACTCTTTTCAGACCACTTCCTCTAAAATCCATTCTAAATTAGTATATTTGAGTCATCACTCAAAATATGAATTCAGGGGATCGGATTTGCTCAGTATCCAACCTTAAAAACTTAAATTCCCCTGTAATTTTTCTTTTAAATTTTTTATACACTACTACAAAAAAAGCCTAAGAGACCGGTTGAAAATGGCCTTAGAGACCACTTTGCAACACGTTTATATTTGGCACGTTTCTTAGGTTAAGAAATCAGTTTTTTTTTTGGTTTGTTAGGTTAATATAAGAGATAGGTTATAAATTAAAACTGGTTTCTTTGCCTTGATTTAAGGAACCATTTAAAATTTAAAAATGGTTTCTTTGATACACCTAAGCAACCAGTTTTTGAAAAATTGGTTTCTTATATGTAGGACAAAGAAACCAGTTTTTCAAAAACTGATTTCTTATATGTAGGACAAAGAAACCAGTTTTTCAAAAACTGGTTTCTTATATGTAGGACAAAGAAACCAGTTTTTCAAAAACTGGTTTCTTATATGTAGGACAAAGAAACCAGTTTTTCAAAAACTGGTTTCTTATGTGGAGGACAAACAAACCAATTTTACAAAAACCGGTTTCTTAGATATTTTTTTTAAAAAAAAAAAAAAAATCATTAATATGTAATTATACGCATGAAATTAATAGCCTGCATGAAAATATGAAATCATACGCGTATGCGTATGAACGAAAATATACGTACATACTTATAATTTTACGTATACAAATATATGATACACATACATATAAATATACATAGAAATATACTCATGGAAATGTTCTAAATACACAAATTATTTCATTATATTAACATAATGACCACATAATCCAGTAGCTTCGTCCTGCACTTTTGTTTGAACATCTGATCCATCAACAATAACGYCAGCATAGTCAATCCTTTTATCTTCTTCGGCATCTTCATTTTAAGGTAAACTAACAAGATAAGGGAGCTCTTCACACAAGCTTTCCTGCAGGGTTACTACATCATTCATGCTATGTTCCTCATTATTTTCAHAAGTCTCCATGTCCCTCGTTGTACTCTTTATTGCACCCAACGAACTAGAAAGTTGCTCTCCAACAACATCCCCAACTGGACAGCTTCCTGGAATGCTATGTTCTGTAGTGCTATGACAAATAAGTTCGCCTYCTCAAATAAACCATTTAGTCAACATGGAGACATTTTGAAACATTATGTTGGAAAAAAGAACTGCATCTTCTATATGCATCATAAAATTTATGATATAGATATTGAATCATATGTGRAGGTCACCTGTCATCTTCTAGCTTCACTAAATATACAATTTTCATCTTCAAAACAAAAGAGGTATATGAACTTTAATACAATTCTACAAGTGCCTTCTTGTGTGCAGCCGAAAAAGCATGATGCACGAAGTAATAGTTGAAACTATATAAATGCATCATGAATTACTATCACGTTAACATAAATAGTATGATTAACACTTACCACCGACATATTTGCTCCATTAAATCTTCAGCTACTGCTTCTCTGCCTCTCTTGACTTCTTGCTTCTTTACAGTTGCAATCGTCTTTTTCTTCTTTCCTTTCTTGGTGTCTGGTGCAATCTRAGGAGYCCTCTTTAAAGTCTTTCCAGCGGGCTTTTCAYCCTTATCATCAACAACTGTTGCATCCGACTTTTTGCTAGATTTAATAACCACAGACTTCCTCCTTGAAGCCCTTMCAATGGGTATTTCAACCTGATCATCATTAATTATTGGGTCTGATTCTTTGCTTGACTTGACAAAAATCGACTTCCTCCTTGAAGCCCTTTCAAGAGGTCTTTCAACCTTATCATTAACATTTTCTAAGTCGGAATTTTTGCTTAACATAACAGCAACAGATTTCCWCCTTGCAGCCCTTCTAACAGTTTTCTCAGCCCAACTAAGGGAATTTRACCTAAAAGCAACAAGTTGAATAACCTGCACATATGACAAGACTATTGCAACCCCCAAGAGCCCAACYAAGTTAGCAAGGAGAATGTTGAGTATAAATGGAAGAGAATCATCTATTGTATAAAGATCAGAAGACAATCTGCAAAAGAAAGCAATCAAAACATGTTCGGATACATTCTACATTCTACTTTTGGCATAGAAAATCTCTCCCCATATTTTTACAAAAGGCAACAAAATTTCAACCAAACATCTTGCTTAGCAGATTTTACAAAATACAATATCAACCCCACTGATAAAAATGCAAAACCAGAAAATCCAATTTTAAATTTCAACCTAATAAAAAAAAAAACAATCCCATCTTCGTACTAAGCTATTTGCAGCAACACACACTTATAGAAATCAAAATCAACCCACCATATTAGAAACCAAAGACACAAAACCACAACTGTCAATCACAACCCAATTACAATATATATGAGAATTGCATCCATAAAATCCCAAATAATAATAAGAAAAAGCTAGAAGACTGACGAAGACCAAGAAGGCGAGAGAGCAGAGGATGAAAGAAGACAATCGGATAAATTAGGAAAGAAGCAACAACAAACACAATTAAGTCTCAAAGAAAATTCAATTTTGTAAAATACAAGAAATAAAGAATGCTAATTACTAAAATAAACTATGAATTTGTACCTAACAATGACATGCAATTGAAATTGCAGAAAGAATATATGATTTCAGCCACAAAAAAAATCGAAACAATGTATAAATGGAGAATGATGAAGTCGAATAGCCATCAATACAAAAAAAACCATTCAATTCATTGCAAGAGCAAACTGGAATCCGAAAATGTCTGATGTCCAATTTTAATTCATTCAAAGTGAAATCGAACTAAAATAAATGTAATAAACACTCTAACCTGTAAGTTGTTGAAGCCAAATGAAGCTTGCGAAGAAATTGAAGTCGAATTCTGGAAGAAAGAAGTCGCAAAGAAGAAGACCACCAAGACTAGGTTTTGTACGAATTGAAGATTTTTATGCAAATTCGATCGAACTGTAGCAAATTACAATGAATTACAAGTGGAATTTGTAGTCGGTTTTTCTTTTTTGACAGGAAAAATTGAAGTCATTGTCAAATTGAGAGAAAGTCGCGAAGAAGAAAGACCATTGAAGTTTTGTGCGAATTGATGGGACAGTAGCTAATTAGTATTACAAGGCGGTTTACAAAAAAAAATAATAAGGAACTTTTTATCCTAATTAAGGTTATATATATTATAATTTATATATTATATATATATATATATATATACATATTTATATATATATATATACATATATATATATATATATTATGAAACGTTTTACAAAATCTGATATCTTTTCATTATTTTTTTGGCCATAATTTTATAAGGAACTGTTTTACAAAATCTGATATCTGATTAATTTAATTTATAAGGAACGGTTTTACAAAAATTGGTCTCTTCACTTATTATTCTAAGGACCTGGGCTTGGAATTGATTGTGTCTACTTAACCTAGAGAAACCATTAAGTGTATTAACACACATGCCAAATGATACTGGTTTTTTACAATTGTAGTAGTGTCACTTCATGTTTGCCACCTTCATTTCCACTACAAGTGGATTCACCGTGGGGCAGTCGAAAGGATCCCTGATCCTTCGAACATATAGAACCTCGGGAAGGTCCGTCAGCCTGAACAGGTGCATCTTCAGCCACCTTTAGGCTTCTCAAATAGGTCTTTACTGCCTCTGATGGTTGGTCACCGGAACAAGCCCCAGCAATCAGTGGCATACTTCAGTGTCGGTGTCACCATCGTCTCCCTTGGCCCGTCCTTGGCCTTTTTGACTTGGCCTTTGATTAGATGGCGGGGATTTTGCCCTCGTCTGCCAATTCTTCTAGCTTGTTCCTCAAAACATGACAACTATTGGCATAATGCCCAATATCTTGATGTACTTACAGTACTTATTCTTGTCTCGAAACTTTTCTCTGTTTTCATTGGTGGTGGATCCTCAATTTCCACCTTGTCTTCCATCCTTATAAATCTAAAAAAGATCCTTCGTAAATTCATACTTGACCATTACTTTCCCACTTTCGTTCTGGCTTCTCGACTTATCGATAGACCAGGTACTCTGCTTTTGTCAGCTCCCTCCCCCTTGCTTTGACTAGCCTTGTGGAGGAACGCAAGAGGCTTGGGCGAATGATTTGGTGATGCTTCACCTCTCGCCGATCACTTCTCGACACTAGCAAACTTCCTCAGCTCGAATGTGATCCTCAGCCTCTCGTAGGGCACTCTTTCAATCGCAGCAACCCTTTTCACGATTTCAAACTTAAATCAGAATCATCATGAAGACCTCGAATGAAGCTATCAAAAATAACATCCTGGGACAGGCCCTGATCTGAAGGCTTCGTGATTGAAACCTCTGACATTAGCTTCGCAGCGACTCATCGTTTCGCGTGTTTGATCTTAAATAGCTAAGTGTATGCTACACTTCTTTTCATGGCGATTAGCCATGAAATGATGAGAGAAGATCATAGACAATTCAGTAAAATTGTGGATGGACCCAGAGGAAAGTCCATTAAACCACTTTTAGGCTATGCTTGATAGCGTTGCTGGAAAAAATCGACACCATGTGGCATCGTCTGCTGGCGTGGTAAGCATCAAATGCTTATACATGGCCAAGTGATCGTCAGGATCTGTCGTTCCGTCATACGATGCTATSGTCGGGAACTTAATCTTTGGCTTAGGAGCCAATGTAATAGATGCGGAGAGAGGTGAGTGTTGAGTAAGAGCAAGATTTCGAAGCCTTTCCAGATCGGATGGCTGTTGAATGCCTAAACCATTGGCAGTGTAGGTTGCTGGCAGGTGACCCTGAGACAAAGGGTTACCCCCAATGTCGAATCGCTGCTTTTCTCCCCCCAGTGTATTATATAAATTCAAGAGATCAGGATCTCGAATGCTCTGATGGGGGCTCTCACCTCGAAACACTGATAAGGTTGGATCTTCCATAACAGGAGTTGATCCAGAGCCTGAAAACTGTGGACGGTTGAGTTGAGTGGAAGCTCTGGCTTGTTTCTTAGCTTCTAGCAACCAACGGACGTCCATTTTCGAAGTGTTGGCCTTCTTGGCCTCAATAAGATGCCGAGCATCATGGACCGGTAGCTTGGAAACATGTTGAGTGGGGCTAGAATGGGATTCTGTTGAATGAGAACGATGCGACTTTTCTTGCATCTGTGATTTCTTTGGATGGGGCGTTCGCCTATAAGGCTTCGTCAGAGGTTTAGTAGGTGGCTTGGCTACAGGTCGTGCCCTCTCAGTATTTGAAGGTTTGTTGGCAGGAGTAGGCTGTTTAATCGCCATAGTTTTAAGCTTGGGAATCGGAGGAGTGCTGGCCCCCTCGATTACCTGCTTACTTTTCCTCTTTTCCAACTCTCCTTTGACCATCAACAACTCGGACTGCTTTGTCTAAGCTTGCTGCAGGTCCTGGACCATCTGACTTAGAGTCTTAACGCTCTCCAAGAGCTGACGCTGTGTGGCCAGATGTCCATCGTATTCCCGTTTGGAGATGTAGACTGTTGAATCGATTACGGGCTCCTCATCGTGACCTCGATCTAGATCCTCATAATCATCCACCTCATCGGTGACGATTGGAGGGTCTGGATTGGCCTCAGTGTCAGCTCCGAAGAGCCGAGTTCGTGTCGCTTCAACACTATTATCCTGATCAGAAATGACTAGACGCCTCCCCACAGACGGCGCCAAATGTTGTTACAAGAGTAACGAGAGATATGATGTGGAATACAAGGGGTGATCAGGCTCTCCCTAGTCACGCCTGACGTGGAAGTCGGAAGATTAGAGATGAAACGTCGAGAGGTTGTGATCCCAGAAATGCTCTCGACCTATGGACCTCCGGACTGGATGGCTCTCGACTGAACAGCCTCTGGACTGAATAGGCTCTGGACTGAAATAGCTCTCGACCACAGGGCTCTTGTGCAACCTGAAACAAAGGAGATAACCTATCGATTATCCCCCCTCCGATGCCTAAGTCAGACACTGAATGAAATGAGGTAAAAAGTAAGAAAAGTGGGATCAGAGAATCTCCCTTTTTGGTGTAAGGAATGTCAGAGAATTGATTGATGTGAGGGGTCTGAAATGACGTAAATTAGGAACAGTGCAATAAATGGGGTATTTATACTGTTCCCTGAACAGTGGGCTTGGACTTAATTTACCATATGAGGCCCATGTTTAGGTTACTAGGGTTTCCCTTTTTAGGGTTAATTCCCTAAGTAGCCTCCATCATTCATCAGTAAAGTTATTCTCTCATCAGAGTAAATTTTTAGACACGTGGCGTGATTTGAAGGGATACAAGTCACCCCTATTTACATGCTTACATGGCCTTTTATATGGGCACCACGTCACCCAAATCAGATCCAAGTGGCATCCAACTAGGATGCCACATCAGCTCCGAAACTCAAAAAATAGAAAACCTACCGTCTTCTCTTAGTACAATGCTTCATAATTCATATGAGTACTCCTATGGATTACAACATTTTCTTATTAGGAATACCTATCCTGGAGGGAATAAAAGTGGTGCATCCGTAAGCATTGCTTTATCAGCTTCAAAGACTTCTCTATGATGTAATTCCTGAAAACAAGGAAATTAGMCTGTAAATCAGATTAAATAAATTATTTTTGGCAAGAGCCAACYAAATACAGMGCACAAGCATTGACACGAGTAAGGATGTTGTCGCACGCATACATACATCTCTCACTCAACCTTTAATTTAGGGTTTTYTTATTTCACGCCRGCAATCCTTTAGTAAATTACTCATATAACCTTACTCCCTCACCTCCTCCTCTCTCTTCCTTTGTAACTTACTACCACCACCCAACACCTAGTCCACCATCAAGGACTAACACCAACCACCACCGCCGAAAACACTGTGACTCATTCTTGTATGCGTTAAGTCCAACAACAGTATGACTCCTTTCAGCTTGTGTCGGAATAGTAATGTGAACACTGACGTCAACGTAAACATTAAGGGGGTAAAAGGAACCACAAGAATTTTAGCAGTGATGAGTCTTAGCAATAAAGTACCTGCAACATATCAGCTTTGCCGTTTGTCGCATAGCAAAAATCCTAGCAAATCAGATATACAACGAGTGCTCAATGAAGTTGCAAAAGCCAAAATTTGGACAAGAAAAGTACAATAAGGATAGACTGTACAAAAATACATTGAGAATTATAATACCTCCATATCATTAATAAACCAATCCATTGCTTGATATGGTGTATAAATAATAAGATCAAACCCCAAACTCTGCAAAGATACACAATTATAACTTATAAGAGTGATTAAGATGGGGTACCCAAAAAAAAAATTCATGAGATTTCCAGCTTTAATAATATAATCAAAACATGATTAAAACATAATATTTATGCAAATTCATCAAATAAAATTGATTAGAAATCAATTTGGAGGTTTAGGGTTTATACCTTAACAATTGGGCACAAATGAACAAAGGGAAGAGGAGAGAAAAGGACAATGGGGGCCGCCAGGGCCTGCTGCCGCTGCTGCCTACTGACGCCGCCGCAGGTAGCACTTGCGGTGGCGGTGCCTTGTGCCGCCGCCGCAGGAGAGAGGGAGGACAAAGGAGAGAGAGGGAGAAAGAAAGGCACGTCGCGTCGGTGGGAGGAGGTTCGCCGGAGAGTGGGGTCGCCGGCGGGGGGAAGCCCGAGGGTTTGACCGGAGGCAAGTGAGAGGGAAGAGAGAGGGTTGGGGTTTTGAATTTTGGGAAAAAATGGTGTGAAAGGGAAATTGGGTGAGGGCTGTCGAATTTTGAGAACTCGGTTGAGGATTTTAATTTTTATTGATATTATTTTTGTTTTTTTTGCTAAAAACATTAGCGACCGACGGATCGGTCGCTAATAGCGACCGATTGTGAAATCGGTCGCTAATTTGTTTTAGAGGCTAATCTCAAACCGCCACTAGATTTTTCCCTTAGCGACTGAATAATCGGTCGCTAAAAGACCGTTAGCGACCGAATATTCGGTCGCTAACGGTCACAATAGCGACCGACTAAATATCGGTCGCTAAAAACGGTCGCCCGACGACGAATTTCTAGTAGTGTCATGTGAATCCTAATCTAACAGAAGATTAATACAATAAGCTGATTAATCTTTTTGATAAACAAAGGTCAACAGATGGTGATCACACTGCTTTGGTAGCTGGTATGTCCTATTCCTTTAATAAGTCTCAAAATAATACATGGGTTTTGGATAGTGGTGCAACAAACCACATTTGTCTTGATTTGTCTCTTTTTGATTCCTTTGAATTTTTATAATGATCGTGATTGTTATATCACCATACCTGATGGTTCTTAAGTTCAAGTAAAACATAAAGGTATTGTTAAATTTTCTAACAATTTATGTTTACATGGGGTTTTACATGTTCCTGGTTTCTAATTTAATTTTATATCTGTCTGTAAAGTATGCAGAGATAGTGAGTGTTCTATTTCCTTCACTAATGCCAATTGTTACCTACAGGACCCCTCTCAAACCAGGCAACTCCTGCTTGGTAGTTTGCATAAAGGCCTTTACTATCTTCTATCAACTTTCCAGCCTCAGGTTAAGGACAACCAATCTCATGTGTGTCTCTTAACAAAGAATAATACAGCCAGTCTAGATAATGTCAAGTTATGGCATCAAGGATTTGGGAAGATTACACTACTTCCTTGGGTTTGAAGTAGGTTATTTACCTAATGTACTTTGTCTGTCACAAAGGAAACTCACCAATGATATCATTCAGTCAGCAAGGATACCTAATATTAGATCAGTGGTTACCCCATTACCATTAAACCTCAAGTTACAAGCAAATGATGGTGATCTATATGATAACCTTGAATATGATAACCCTGAACAGTTCAATTATTGAGTCAGTTTATGCAAGCTCTTAGGTCATCTCATGTGCAGGCTCTCCATCGCACAATTAAATATCTATATGGTAGTGTGGGACTAGGAATTCTGCTAAAGGGTCTAATTCACCTACATTACAGGCATACTCAGATTCAAATTGGGCTTCTTGTCCAGATAGCAGGAGATCACTCACTGGTTATGTGGTGATGTTAGGTTCATCACCCATTTCTTGGAAATCTAAGAAGCAGGCTACTGTGAGTAAGTCCTCTAGTGAGGCAGAATATAGAGCAATGTCATCAGCAGTAGCAGAGGTAACTTGGTTAGTTAGGTTACTCCAAGAACTCTCTTTGGGTAACATCACACTTGTCACTTTGCATTGTGATAACCAGAGTGCCCTGCACATAGCTAGAAATCCAGTATTTCATGAAAGAACTAAGAATATAGAAGTAGACTACCACTTGACTAGGGAGAAGGTCCTAGAAGGGTTACTTCAGCTAAGTTATTTGCCTACTCAACCACAGCTTGCAGATGTTCTTACAAAGATTTTGCCCTCTACTTAGCATAATTCTTTAATCAACAAACTAGGTATGGTTAATACCCTCCCTAGTTTGAGAGGGGGGGGTGTTGGTGATCCTAGTCCTACTGGCTATCCATCAAGCAGCAAGAAGCCATCTCAGCTCTAGCAACCTACCAGCTCAGCTCTAGTAACCTAGTCAGCAGTCAAGCAAGCTGCCATGCATAGCTCTTCTCATACAAGTCACATGCTCAGTAACTGCCTTACTTCTTGTACAAGCTACTGCTAGCTTCTTCTACAAGGGTTTCGGTTATGGATGGCTTCTCCTATAAGGATTTCTGTTATGGACTCCTTCTAGAAATCCACCTCATCAATCCGTGTGCCTAGCTATCATCCAATCACAATGCTTCATATCATTTTTGTTTCTTCTATTTATATACAATTGTAATTGCACCTCAAATGATGTGTGAGAGACTTTTATTTTCTTTCCTGAAATCATGAATATTCTCTCCTAGCAAACTGATTTTTCAGAAAATCTAACATGAACTAATGGGTTCAGATTTTATGGATATTTTTTCTATTGAATTTTTGGTTAATTCTTTGATTATTAATTCGATTGTTCATTACTTCAATGTTGTGACAAATAGACCTACACAATGAAGCCAAATACCAGCCTGGAAAAATGAATACACAATGAAGCCAAATACCAAATACCACCCATAGACAGAGTAATGAAACAATTACAGTGTTACACACAAAATACAACTTTTCATGCATCAGATTTACTAACTTTTGCATCAGATCTAGCAGGAGAAGAGAATGAAATTGTTCTATTTGCGCAACGAAATATCAATGAGTATGTTCTTCTAACTAGCTATAATAAAAAAGACTAATTGTTTTTTTTAAATATATTTGTATTAATGTGGTTTTTTTAATATGTCAAAGGAATCAAAAAATTTAGTCTTGCTTATCGAAAGGATATCCAAAAAGTAAAGAAAGGTGATGCGGTTATTAAATGGCTTAAGCGAAAAGTAAGTAAATGTGAATATTATGGTGTTTCCATGACTGTAAATCAAATGATTAGATATTAATATGTATATATATTCCATTTGGATGTATGTTATAGTGTCCTCGTCAAGCTCCGGATCTCGTAGATTGCGGATATTATGTTTGCCGCTACATGCAAGACACTATTGCCAATAGACGACCATTGGTTCCTAAGAAGGTAATTTATTGTTTACGGTCCTAGTCTATTTATTTCAGAATGCAGTGGCATGTGATCTGAAATGAAAAGGAATATCCATTCAATTGAACTTACATAATATATAATTTGGTATATGTGACTATCTAATAACTAAATCAATAACATATGTTTGACGTGATTTTTGTAAATCTATTATATGTAGTAAGCATATAAGTGCAAAAAAGTTTAAAAATATGTATCCCATAGGAAGAATAAGATATTGGTCCACTCTACATGTATCCTATAGAAAATGCAGCTGTAAAAACAGTTATCATATATACTATTAGGTGTTTTGGAATAATTTTACTCTGTAGAAAGAATGCGATTTTGGTTTACTATGAAATTTGAAGCTGAAAAATGGAACCTTAAAACATATTTATCATACTCGTAGAATTACGTGTACATGAACAATTTAAATATTTTTTGTTTATGTAAATTTACAAATTAGTTTAATATCTCAAAATTATTATATACTACTAAAAACTTAAGTAATTGCACAAAGAAAAAAATTATTATATACTACTCTTAGTTGAGGTCTATAAAAAGAACAAATTGCTACCACAAATAAGGACCAGAAGCTTTGGACTGTCAACCATAAGGAAACTCATTCCTACTAGTTTTCGATGTAATACACGATGTACTTCCTCAGGTTCCCAACCTTGAGAAGGTGATTTTCCTCTCTGTTATCGCGGCCATAATATCGCTATGCTGCTCGTTCATAGCACTACAACTGTGAATTGCCCAGTTTGTACTTAAAGCAGTACAGCCTGCTACCTTATTATTAAAAGCTTAAGTTCACATATTTGACGGCATTTTTCATTAAAAATTGCAAGAATTCGTTAGACTTTATCAATGGTTCTCGTATTTTGAATAAACAAACCATTGATTCAGTATTGGTTGGTGCAATGTAGCATCTTCTGCTCTCTCTTTGTTGACATTCAAAGCATGGTTGCACTAATCCTAAAAAAATCTCAGCAGAAAGAATGCAGAAAATTAGAAAACACACACCAAAAAATTCCAAAAGTAGAGTATTTAACTTGGGAGTAAGACGATGGATATTAGGGAATAGTTCATCAGCGCACAAATCGGAGATTAAGGATTGTGCAGTTGGTCAGCATAAGTGGTTACATTTTTTGGTCGAGGTTAATTGTGTTTAGTCGTAGTGTGCAGCAAAAGTAGAGTATTTAATTTTTATTATCTAGTAGCTATTAGTATGTAAGTACTTACTGAGTATATTAGAGAAGAGGTAAAAGGATGGAGTCCATTTGAAATTCACTTTTGGAGGGATTCAATGTACATGCTCCTTTTAGGGAATGGAAGCCTCTTATTAAAAGAGATATCTCTATTATAGTATTAGATATGGACTTAGGATGTTAGCTTAATGATCGTACAAAGAAGTGAGATAGATGCTTCTGACTTTGCTTGTTGCTGCCCCCCACTACTGTATCACTTTCCCCTGGATCAGGCCTGATTTCAGGTCTCATCTGCCTTCAAAAAATAGTGCAGGCCTGCATAAAACCCCGAGGACATATGGCTGTTGCGTGCTACAGTACTGCACCTGCCTTGCTTCGCATTTTTTTAGGATCAAAGAAGTTAAAATATTTGTCATTTTACTGTTTTGTATTGTGGTACTAATTGTTATTTTTATTTTGGTATCTTGGTACATATTATAATTTATTTTTAATGTCCTTATTGTAGTATTTCAACGATGAATTAACTTTCTCTCAAAAGGCAATTGATGAGATCAGACAAGATTGGGTGACGTACGTATTGAAGAACAAAGAAGTTGACAAAGACGAGGAAGAAATCGAGTGTATGTTACTGGATTAATTTATAAGTAGGAGGAAAAAAACATAATTTTTGTCTTAGGTGAAAACAATTCTATATATATTTTTAAGTGAAATAAGGTGATGTAAGATACTGACCTAATTGGTTTTTGAAAGCTTAACTAGAAAACAACTATATACATATTTGTAAGCTTTGGCGTTTACTTTGTTAGTTAACTGATGAAAGTGTTTTTGAGAAATTAATGTGGTTTGATTTTATTTTTGCAAATAAAAATGGAGTTGGGAAAATTGTGCAGTACATCAGGTACTTGATGTAGTTGATCTACGTGGTGTAAATGTAGTTGATGAAAGCAGGTACTCTATCCATATATAGAGTGTGTAGAATACTACAGGTCAAATATAAAAAAAAACTACATAAGAGATCGGTGCTGACATAAAACTGGTCCCTTTAACTTTAAAATAATTAATACAAAATATAGGTAAGAGACCGGGCCTGACACAACAACGATCTCTTTGACTAACTTAAGAGACCGGTGATATGTTAGAAGCAGTCTCTTATATTGAAACCAAAGAGACCGGTTATTTAGGCCAACCGGTCTCTTATATGAACTTAAAAGACGCCCATAATAAATCGGTCTCTTACCCAAAGAGACCTCCCATGTATAAACCGGTTGTTTGGAGGTCTCTTGGCGGGTTTTCAACCGGTCTCTTAGATGATTTTTGTAGTAGTGAATATGTAAAAATTCCTATCAAAAATATGGTGTTGTGCTAAAACTTTGTGAATTTTAGAATTGTGTTCATAATTTAATAAATTATCGCAAAATTAATTAAATTGCTGAAAATTTCGAAAATTGCCAAAAATGCTTAGAAAAATTCAGAAAAAATCCGAAAAATTCTAAAAAAATGTTTAAAAATAAGTTAAAATTATTTGAAAATTAAAACTTATTTTTTGAGGTGCTAAATACTTGGAAGAGGTGTTCGGTGCTAGGGAATCTACCTTTTTTAGGGCTTGTCAGTGTCCTAGCTCTCTCGATTTGATTGTGTGTTGCGAGGAGTGTCTTATTATTGGCCGTTTTGGGCTAGGTACAAATGTATTTATCTATAAAAGCCTCCACTTTGGCTGAGTTTGCAGAGAGTAAAATCTCGTAAAACGAAAGCCAAAGTACCCGGTACCTTCAAAACAAATGCATTAGTTTTACCTGCAGCAGTGGTTACATGTTGCTTGGTTGCTTGTCTTTGTTGCTAAAACTTTTGGTTACATTTTCGCCTATGGTTCTGATTCCACCGGGGCTCCATGCTTCGATTTTTGGGGGTAATTTCCACCTATGGTTCTGATTCCACTAGGGATTTTCAGCTAAAAGGTTGTCCGCCTCGATACTTCCGTTAGGACTTTCAAGGGAACTATTATTTCAATGTCCACTCTGATGCCTCCGTTAGGACTTCATGGGGAATTACTGCGGTGTCCGTATGGATGCCTCCATTTGGACTTCTTCGGGGAAAATGAAATGGAGTCTGTATCGATGCTTCCGTTTGGACCTGGTGCTTGCTTAAACTTTTTTATCCCATCTCGGCTAGTCGTCCTAGAAGATTAACATACTAGTAACGCAGCATATAGCCACGATCGCATATAGAGAATGTCGTTTTGTTGGTGCATGCTCGATCGGTTGTATCCCATCTCGGCTAGTCGAGTGGGAGAATTAAACTGTAGGTAACTTCGCGTATAGCCACGATCGCGTATAACGAATGTCTTTTTGCTAGTGCAAGCTTGATCTGTTGTATCCCATCTCGGCTAGTTGTTTGGGAGAATTAAACTAGAGGTAATGTCGCGTATAGCTACTATCGCGGATAGCGAATGTCTTTTTGCTAGTGCATGCTTGCTCTGCTGTATCCCATCTCGGCTAATCGTCCAGGAGAATTCAAATGGAGGTAACGTCGCGTATAGCCACAATTTCGTATAGCAATGTCTTTTTGTAAATGCTTGCATTGCGTATACACAATCGGGCTAACGCTTGGCTTTTGCGAGGATGATACGACCCCGACTTGGGAATGTGTACTTTGACTTTGATATACTTTCGACCTTCATTTGATCGTGGCTATTGCTTCGATGTGACTTTGCATTCGCTTACGGCTTATCGTAGCTTCGTAGGTGCATTTTTGTAGCGACTCGATGACTTTCGGGCCCATTTGCTTGCTTAGTTAGAGATTATGGCGTATGAGCGAGTCTATACACCTTCTTAAAATCCTCGTTGCATATGGAATTTGTGAGTGGAATTGTGCATTCCGTTAGGCATGTATATTCACTGGGAAAAGAAGAAGTGCTCTTTTTCGCCTTTCTAGTTGCTTGCTTGTTGTTCGGACTGTCAGGAAATTGTGCATTTCCTTCGACCACGCTTGTGTTGATTAGCTGTAAGCCCCTAGAGGGCCTTTTGTTTGTATGCGGGATGCCCATTTTTTAGTCGTTCTGCCGCCCGTTTGTTTTCTAAATCTTTGGCTGATTCTGCTTGTAGTATGCCAGTACGGAGAGGAAAGCATGTACGCAGTTCCCGTCAGAGATGGAGGGTGATTGACTGGGATAACTCTGAGTTATGCTACTCCCCTGATCACCACGTTTCTATCCATCCAAGGAATGGACGGGTATGTTGCTTTCTTTTGTTTGGTTGCCTTTCGTTTTGCCTCGTTTGCTAATTTTTTGTATCCTCTCTTGTGTAGAGAGATTACCGTACTCGGACGTACGGGACTTCTCATACGATTGGTGATCTCTTTCATAGAGAGTTCTTTGAGTGCCATAGAGGAGTATGGGACATCCTACGGCGATGTGGCTTCCAGGATTTTGTTCTTAACCTAGTCAGTCAGTCATATTCACTTGCTCCCAAGATTTCGATGTTCGGCCAGATGGAGTGGTTTTGGGATACCATGAACACCTTTCACTTCCCGTGGGGGGAAAATGGTCGTGACCCCCTGCGACTTTGCTATGTTGATCGACCTTACTTTCATTGAAAAACTTTTCCCTTTAGATGACGAGATCAGGCTTTCTGATCCTCGTTTGGATGAGAGGTTGGGTATGATTGCTTCCCGCCTAGGAGCTGAGAGTGTGAATAACCGAGCATGACAGAGCGTGCTCATAGAGGGTCTGGAGTTGGCAGGCACCATCGATGAGCAATCGACGAGGATTTTCATCCTGGTGATGCTTTGCACGGCATTGTGTCCTGATAAAGGCACGAGGAGTAGAATTCAGCTTCGTTCTCTCCCCATCTTGGAGGATCTTTCTGCTCTTTCCCCTTATGATTGGGGTGGATTTGGTTATACTGCTATGATGCATTCTATGAGTTTATACAGCCGTCATGTGGATGGTGCTGCGATCCCTGCACTGGCTGGCTGCTCGAGAGTGCTCGAGGTAATTTTCTTTGACTTTTACCGCCTTGTTTGCATTTGATTTGCTTCTGGTGTCTGACCTCATTAGTTGTACTTGTAATTTTGGGCTTACAAGTACTTTCCACGCATGGGCTTGGTGCCTAGGTTGGACTCTCATACATAACCTGCTAGATGGTCGGTGATGATGTGGTGGATACCCTGGGACATTCCGTCTTGCACCGGTGGGCTTCAACATCCGAGGACGATCCTTCGCCGCCTGAACCCAGTCGAGGTGAGTTACACTACCCTTTTCTTATATGCTTTCATTGCATGCTTTGTAATTTTAACCACATTTTGCTATAGGTGGAGTGGCGCATATGAAGGCGAGTGGGGAATGTGATACCGAGGAGGCTCGCTATAGCAGCTGAGCTCGCCAAGAGGTGATGCCTTTTCTGGGGACCTCAAGGGCATGTCTGGTACCTTGGGGAATGTGTAGTGAGGCAGCATAGCCTTTCTGCACCTACAGTGCTTCAGGATCCTCCAGTCACTATGATGGATGAGGAGTTGTTGGTCACCACGCTGTCCAACGACTTGAGACATGGTGAGGCGGTGAAGTACCGCCTCTTGCTTGGTGACATGGGTTAGGACGCCTATGCGCGTTTCATTGAGGAGCGACTAGCCCCCCGAGTCGAGCTAGTTGCCGAGGTATGAGTCTTGATTATCCACACCTTTTCTTTGCATTTGCGTTCTGCTAGTTGTGCACTAACTTTGACTTGGCTCGTGTAGCCTAATTATCACCTCGGTGAGATCCCCTTTGCGGACTTGAGAATCCATCCTGACCTGGAAGAGTTCATTGGGCTTGCTCCTCCAGCTGCTAAGCGTGCTCAGAACTCGATGCCCCCTGGAGCTAGTCGAGTAGGGAACACTTCGACTTTGTTATTTTATGCCAGTATACACTCATGTGCTGACTCGCCTATCTTACGAAATAAATGCCTCGGGCAGGCGTTATGAGGCTGCTGGGAATACTAGATGCTTGGAAATATGCCTACTGTCAGCTGAGAGACTCGGTAAGTGCACCAAATCTCGCGATTTCATCGTTTTGTAGGGTCAGGAACCCGTTTTTGACTTGAAAATCCTTGTGCAGGTTCGTCACGACGATGATGAAGATGCTGATGAGGACAGCGACGTACAAATGAGGCCAGTCCCTAACCGGGGTGGAGCTTCAACTTCCTGTTCTCAGCTTGGACCCTCATCTTAGTTTATCATACCGGGAACCTCTGTTGTAGTTCCTTTCCCTGATGAGCTGCTGGACGAGTCTGCCTTGCAGGTGCTAGCGTCACTTGGTTTTTCGACGTGTCGCGAGCAGTAGATGTACCTGTCACTTGTAGGGAAGGGGGTGACCCTAGCTTTGCATTTGTTGATTTTAAGACTTAGCTTAGACCTGTCTAGACTTATTTGTTGACTTTTGCTTGACACGACTTGACTTGACTCGATACTAGCTTAGACTTGAGTGCTTCTGTAAATATGACTAGACTTGTGTATGATTCTAAACATAGCTCGTTTTTGTCATGCCGAGCGTTGATTACAATTTGTAAAAGCCAACTTGCTAACTATATGCAATGCATGTAATTAAACTTCTAAGACGACGTCGATCGTCTCGTGTTGTTGTGTATGTTGCGTTGCGTGGTTGAGGCAGAAGTCGAATCGTTCCCTCTTGAAAATGCAGGGTAGGACTTAGATTGGACCAAGAACTGCATGCCATTATGCATGGGAGCTGCTAGAAGGAGAAAAATCGGCAAAAAATAGACCCAAACTTGGCGTAATAGCGCCCAGGCTGGGCGCAAATACGCCCAGAATGGAGCTTTTTTTGCTCGAAATTTGATTTTTGGCAAGTTTGTTCGGCTTTATTGCTTATAAATAGGGGTTTATGCACGCCCTAATTCATTCATTACAGCGTCCTTAGTGCATAAAAACCTCTCTTACATTGCTTTAGACTTCATTTAATTCATTACATCAAAGTATTTGCAACAAATCAGATGGAGAGAGAATTTGCTAGTGCTTTGAATGATGTGCTTCGAAACTTGGATGTTCGTGAAAGGGAGGACCTTGCAAGGTTGAATTGTGACGTTCTCTTGACTTTAAGGTATGTAAGTCTCGATACAAACCTTCTTTATGCTGCTATAAGCATGTGGGACCCATTGACGCACTATTTTCGTCTTCGGGATAAGGAAATTGTTCCTTTGCCTGAGGAACGTGGTGCTATAATTGACAAGCCTACTGTAAGTCTCCGATGTATCCCTAATACTGTTGATCTCTTTGTTGATGGATATGAGCAGACTTAGTCTAAGTGTTTCACGACGCAAAGTGCATGGTCGGGCAATTGATTTGCTTGCACTAGTTGACTATATTGCTAGTGATGCTTCTTGCCTTAGAATTTACAGTAGACGTGCAATTATGATTTGCTTGTTTGCACATTTCTTTTTGTCCATGCCAAGCCGAATGTTGGTCATGCTAGCATTATTTCTATTGTTGAGCAATGTGAGACCAGTCGTACTCCTATGCCGTTGTGCACGGGGGAGTTATTCATGATGCTCGACCGTCTTAAGAAGGATGCGCATGCGCCCTTATCTAGATGCCGTGTTTTACTGCAAGTATAATATTTCGTCTGAATATTTTCAAATTAATGCATTTATACAAATATTATTGCTTGTTTATTGATGTGACGACTAAATATTTCACATGCTACTGTTTCATGACAGATCTGGATGATGGAGCGTTTGAGCCTAATTGAGGCGCCCCAAAATCCTGTTAAATACTCTGGAAAGGGATTCTTTTCCCGTCACAGGGTCCATGTCAACAAGTCTCAACATGAGTGTATTCTTATCCTTGTTGACATTGGCATTCTCGTGCGGTGGACTGTCCATTGGTGGGGTATTAGGAGTATGGTGCATACTCGCTTGTCTTCATATGTGCGTGTGGCTAGGTTAACTGTGTTGACCTTTTATTTCCCTACAAGGGTGATGAGGCAATTCGGGAAAGTTTAGCCTATTCCCACTGTTGACACAGTTCATCCTGAGGATAAGCACTTGCGGCATTCGGGCAATGCAATAGAGTGGGAGAAGTACTGGAAATCCCATTCTACACTTGTTGTGACTCCACTTGTTCGAGGTGACCACAAGATTTCCGCTCATTACCGTGTTTAGATGGATGCCACTAATGTGATGAGTCATGCTGAGGCGAGACGTGCGGAGCAGAAGGACTATTACAAGAGTAGGAGACTGGACTGTGACTCTATTGAGACCCCTACTGCTAAGTCTAGAGTTGTTTCTGCAAAGGACAGACTTGGTCCTAAGAAGGTGCCAGTTTGGAGTAGGCTTGAAAGACTTCTCCGTTGAGGATTGATCAAATGTTGCTAAAAGAAGACTTGGGCCTAAAGAGATGGTTGGAGGTGATGCTAAAGGAAAAGGGAAGGTTGCTGTGGAAGATAGACCCAAGAGACGCAAATGGGTGAGGAAGCCTAAAGGTGAAACTCGAGTGCAAAGAAGGATGACGCCAAGGAGCAAGAAGAGCAGAGGAAGGAGTGATTGATTTTTTTCCACAACTCTTGTTTAATTTAATGTTTGTTTTATTTATGAGTTAATAAATGATTGGCCTGCGAGCCGCTTTTGCATGTAATAAGTGAACTTTGAACTTGATGTTTCCTTTTGTAATTTAGTTGCTCTAATTAATTACAAGTAGTAGTAAATTACAAACTTGCATTGCTTTTTATACACTGTGTTTACTTTGAGCATGTTGAAAAACACTTCGTCCAATGGCCGCTTGATTGTTGTTCACTTGCTAATCCCAAAACAAGTAGGGCACTTATTATTGTGGTCGAGCCTCAGGGCGAGGCTGCCTACGTATCCCATAAGGAATCAGGTCATCTGTAGTTTTGATGCATGATGCTATTGTGTTGCTGGGACGCGGTGCGCGTGTATGCCTTAGACGTAATATTTCTTGAGTTGGTGAGGCTGTAAAAGGTATCACCATTCGTGTCCATAAGTTGAACTGCCCCTTTTGGTAAGATCTTTTTGACAATGTAAGGACCTGCCCAATTGGGACGGAACTTGCATCAAGGATCTAGGACTGTTTTGCGATGTGCTTTAAGAACCAAATCACCTTCTTTGATGCCTCGTGATTTGACTCGCTGATTGAAGTACCGTTCAATCCTCTTTTGGTATGCTTGCACATGATYCAAGGTTGCTAGTCGTTTTTCGTCGAGCAAAGCTAACTAGTCGAATCTCGACATTACACATTCTACTTCCGGGAGTTTGCTTTCTAGGACAATGCGTAGAAACGGGATCTCTAGTTCTACTGGTTGAACAGCTTCGGCACAATAGACTAGTGAAAACGGAGTAGCTCCCGTTGAAGTGCGAAAAGAGGTCCCGTCACCCCATAGAGCGAAGTGTAGCTTTTGCGGCCAATCTCGATAATTCTCCGTCATCTTAGAGATAATTGTTTTGAGATTTTTGTTAGCTGCTTCAACTGCCCCATTGGCTTGTGGCATGTATGGTGATGACTTGTGGTGTTGAATCTAGTATTTGGCAATCAGATCCGCACACTCTGCTTGAAAGTGTTTTTGAGAGAGAATCAGATGAGTGAGAGGGAGAGAATGCCAGTCCAACGTTCATAAGTTTTTGAAATGAATAGAGAAGGCTCCCTATTAATAGGCAAGGGTCGAAATCGACCAAAATAGGAAGTTTTTGGGCACAATTATGCCCAAAACTAATTGCGCCGAGTATCGACCTCGATTTTGGCCGATTTTGCTTGCCTCGAATAGCGTGATTGATAATATCGTAATATAATCGTACGTGATTTTATACGATTATTATTTGATATTATTGTGATTGCGTCAGATATTATTGCGATATTCGAGATTGTTTTACCTCGAATAGCGAGATTGTAATTAAATAATATCGTAATATAATCATATAAAATATATACGCGATTTTATACGATCATAGTTGATAATATTGTGATTGTGACTGATATTACCACGATGCTCAGGATTTTTCGGCTTCCTCGGGACGCATGTCTCTAGGCGAAAATTCCCAGGATGCCCCGCTATGCTCGGTTTTATGTTTTTGCTTAAGAAATTCGTAAATATCAAACCATAAATCGAAAAATTATGGAAAAAATATGTAAAAATTTCTTGTAAAAAATAGGGTGTTGTGCTAAAACTTTGTGAATTTTGGAATTGTTTTCATAATTTAATTAATTATCGCAAAATTAATTAAATTGTTGAAAATTCCGAATATTGCCAAAAATGCTTAGAAAAATTCGGAAAAATTCCGAAAAATTCTAAAAAAAATGTTTAAAAATAAGTTAAAATTATTTGAAATTTAAAACTTTTTTTTGGAGGTGTTAAATACCTGGAAGAGGTGTCCGGTGCAAGGGAATCTACCTTTGTTAGGGCTTGTCAAGGTCCTAGCTCTCTCGATTTGACTTATTTGTTGCGAGGGGTGTCTTATCATTGGCCGTTTTGGGCTAGGGACAAATGTATGTATCTACACTGGGTAATAAAGGGTAATAAGTACAAAATATAAAGCTGAAAGAGATAAAATCAACATGCCTTCCAACTCCAAAGTATAAGCTCCAAAGATTAAAGTCTTTAGCAAAACATTATCCAAGTGGCGAAACCAAAAGTACACAACCAATCACCCAAAATAAAAAACGGACAATACATAACTCCAAGCACGCAAACAAAGTTTTTTAAAAAAAAAAAGAAAGAGAGAGAGAGAGAGAGAGAGAGAGAGAGAGAGAGAGAGAGAGAGAGAGAGAGAGAGAGAGAAGGATAGAGAAAGGCCTAAGCCCTCGGGGTGCCTCCCGGAAGATCTTCTTTAAGGTCACTAGTTTGATGCAACCTTCCCTTTAGGGAGGATCAAACACAAGAAACTCTAGGACCCTTTGAGGGATTTGAGCCCCATAGTAGGGCTTGAGACGATGGCCATTACCTTTAAATGAGGAATCATGCTCTTTATTCCCAAGCTCCACCACTTCAAATGGGTGCACCTCCTTGACTTCAAATGGGCCTGACCACCTTGACTTGAGCTTGCCCAGAAACAATCTTAATCTTGAGTTGAAAAGTACAACTAAAGGTTTTCCAAAGGTACTCAAGAGGGGAGGTGAATTGTGTGCCTATTAAAATTTTACGATTTGAATTGTTCTAGTACGTAGACCAGTAGGACTGGTATCGCAACGGAATAGTCGTTGAACAGTGCGTAAACAATATAAAGAAATAAAACAAAGGCACACCAAATTTACACTAGTAGAAAAATAGACAAAAGCTGCAGGAATCTAGGGCCCAAAAGCTGCGGTTTTGAACCGCAGCTTTTGACCCCGCAGCATTTGATAAAATTTAACAAAAGTTGCGGTTGCAAAACCGGAGCATTTGTTGTAGTCAAATGCTACGGTTCCAACATAATAACCGCTGCCTTTGTTTCCTTTTTATTTATTATTTATTCCCTTTTTCTTATGGATATTATTCACTTACAATCCTCACTAATATTAAAGCATTCAAAATCAATAAAATTTCCCAAATAAAACTAATAACTAAATAAAAAACTTTAGTATATATATTGATTAGGTAAGAGTACATTAAAATAACGAATTACATAAAAAAATTAATAAGTAAATACTCCATCTTCATTATCAACATCCAAATTCATGGAGTATTAGAAAAATAAAGTCGAATAAAATCCTAAACAAAACTGAAACTAGAAAACCTAGATCTTTAAATCATCATTTTCGTTTTGCCATCATCATCATCATTAGGGCTGTCAATTTGGTTATCAAGCTGATTATTTAACTGAATAAACTGCATATATAACTGAATTAACTGAACTGAAATGAACTGTAACTGAACTTAACTGAACTGAGTCAAACRYAAACTGAATTTAACTGATAATATAAAACTGAAACTGAACATGTAGTCTGATACTTGCAAAACTGAGAACTGAGAAGTTACTGCTTTTGTAAGATTATTCTTGCAACATTAAGCTTGTTTATCTCTCTTAAAAACTTGAATTACTGATGCCAACATTAACTGCAACGTGTCTAAATTTAACCTGAACATCTAAAAATTCTGTACACTGAAACTCTTGGAACTTCTTCTAAGCTGAAGCTGAAATTTAAAGAACCTGAACTTTAAATCCTTAACTGAACATCTGATGACTGCTTAACTGCATTACTGTAGGACTCACCACCTGAAAACACAATTGCATCTAAATCTGTTAACCGTTTTACAAATTCAACTTGGAATCTGAAGATCTACATCTGAAACTTGTTCACCTTATACTGAAGCATCTCTGTTATATCAAACTGTGATAAACGACAGAAACTTAACTAAATAAAATTAATTGAACCTTAATATAGATGTGAATAAACCTAAAACTGAACTTACGAATTATACTTGAGACTAATTACACAAAATAGAAAACTTAAAAGTTTAATTGAATATTCAAACTATTCATCAAAACAATCAGAGTATCCAGTATACTAAAATAGTATCTATAGTTCAATGATTTGTAACACTGTTATTTTAATGTAGAGTAATTTGACACATTTGGAGAATCAACTATCTTATGTATCAAAAATGTGACATAATTTGTTTGAAGTCCATTCATAGGACAAAGTTCTGATTTCAGTTTCCTTATGACACTCCGTAATTTGGTAATTTTCCTCTGTTCGAATTAATCTGGGGGCTCCTTTTCATATTATCTCTGTGATTGCCCTTTGTATCTGACATTTTATTAGCACCTGGTGAAAACAAATTCCTTCAGAGAAGATAGACATTATGTTTTTTAATTTTTCATAATGAAGGTAGAGATACTTATGAGATTATGAATGTAAAGCTGTAATGATAACTACAGGTAAATTAAGAATTGATCATATGAGGAGATTAATGTTAAAGTGTTTATGACTCGAGTGTAGGGGTAACTACTAGTCGACACATGTAAAATTATGATCAAGGACATTATAGATGTTTCTATTACTTATGACGACTTCAACTCCGTCATATTTACAGTTATAAAGTATACACTTCAATTATCGCTGCTATCATGTTATTTCATATATAACACTTTGGTATGAATCAATTATTGAAAATGCTTTCATACTAGAGTGAACAAAGTATTATTAGTAATTATACTGTTCTGCTGTGATTAACAAATGAATTTTGGGATACTAATAGTATACATCACTCAAAGTATGTGAGTACTCTTGACTCAGAAGAGCTTTGTTCAAGTTTCCAGAATCTCTTATCCATGCATACTATATAAGTTGGTCTCTTAGTAAAGTTAATCCAATCTAACAACGATCGAACTAGAGGAGTAATTAAGGAATACCCAAAAAGAGAAAGTGCACAAAATAGCTTTGTTGAGTGCTAAACTAACTTTGATGACTTTCTCGTATGCGTTTCAACTGATACATTAACAATATCTTAAATCTCAATTATAATGTCGAAATTGAACTGTTGTCTGAGCTTGCTACAAATGCATGCTTCAAGTATAATTTCCTCGGCAATTTCAGGTTCCTCTACACATGCAAAAAACCAAATAGAAATGTGAAACAAGAGGAAATAAAAGACCACAACAAATAATAGGAGACTAACTTTGGTTACCTGTGAGTCTGTGACACGCAACATATAGAAGGATGAAGTGATTTTTCTCGTAAAATGCTCGCAGATTTTGCCAAAAAAAAACAGATAATAGAAGAGTGATGAGTGTTCTAAATGGGCTCTCAGATCAGATAACAAAAACCAAGCCATAAGCTTTATTTTGTTACATGAGACAAATGAAGGCATCTTCATCGAGCACGGTCCCAAAAAGTCCCCCTAAATCTMAACAAATTAAATGGGCCAAACAAACATGAATACTAAGACATCTCAATTCTCAACATCGTAACAATCTCAATGGCAACTCTTCAACTAAGTATTCCATAATGCAGTCACTCTTAAGTGATCCAAACAACCATGATATCTCATTACCATGCCAAACCAAAACAAAATCAAGGAGCCATAAGGATCACCTAACAAAATGAGGACTGCATTTAGAATAACACACACATGAAGAAGAGATTGCACGGTATTACGTAAAGAGAAGAGTTTAAATCAAAATATTCAAGGGCCACAAATAAAATGTAAAGCAAGAAGGACTTTTTGAAACCTTATTCCAAAAAGGGACTGCATACCAATCATTCAAGCTCAACAGAATCCATCAGTCCAAAAGACTTTATTCCAAAAATGGAACGCATACCAAACAACAGAATCCATCAGTCTGGAAGACTTTATTCCAAAAAGGGACCACATACCAACCAATCAAGCTCAACAGAATCCATCAGTCCAAAAGACTTTATTCCAAAAATGGAACGCATACCAAACAACAGAATCCAATCAGTCTGGAAGACTTTATTCCAAAAAGGGACCACATACCAACAAATCAAGCTCAACAGAATCCATAAGTCCAAAAGACTTATTCCAAAAAGGGACCGCATACCAACCAATGAAGCTCAACAGAATCCATAAGTCCAAAAGACTTTATTCCAAAAAGGGACCGCATACCAACCAATGAAGCTCAACAGAATCCATAAGTCCAAAAGACTTTATTCCAA
Organism: Bassia scoparia; assembly: GCA_008642245.1. Lineage (NCBI taxonomy): Eukaryota > Viridiplantae > Streptophyta > Magnoliopsida > Caryophyllales > Amaranthaceae > Bassia > Bassia scoparia. The sequence goes on along the minus strand of SNQN01002526.1, from coordinate 47,488 downwards.
AAAGGGATTGCATATCAACTAACCACACTCAACAAAAGATTCAGCCCTCCTTCAAAGTTAAAAAAAAAAGTATTAAACACACTAAATATGAAAAATACACAATAACAAAAAAAATATAGAAACATAACAAATAACTTATTATTCACACACATACACAAGAACACAGTACAATACATAATTAAATAATGCAGAATACAAATAAATAATACAAATAATGCAGAATACAAATAATGCAGAACACAAATAGCATTATACAAATAATGCAGAACACAAATAGCATTATACAAATAATGCAGAATTAATTATGCAGAATACAAATAATGCGGAATTATACAAATAAATTATACAATTAATAATGCAGAATACATTCGACAAATAATGCTTACAAAAACATCAGCTATTATTCATATAAACATCAACTGAGTTACTGAACTATACATCAATCCACAATACAGCAAATTGATATCCACAAAATCCTTTGTACTATTCAGATTCAAAACTACAAATTGCATCAAAAATAYGATGAAAACTGACCTAAGATAACCAGTATAGCGTGGATGCTTCTCTTTGATTTTTTCCGTCAAACCCTGAAATGAAGAACATCATACACACTTATCAAGTCGGGTTGGAATTCAGGGAAATTTAACGGGTTAAGAAATTAAATCTCAAATTTGACAACTATCATATGCATAACCAATCCCACACAATGTGATACAAGTAGATAGCTATTTGGTTTTTTGCAGAGAAATCAGGGTGAATTAAAAGATCGGATGTGTAACATCAGGGCTAGATATTGCTCAAAGCATGTTCAAACACTCCATAGACAATTACCAATGAGATCAAGATTTAGAAATTTCATCATGGACACGATAAGAGTGGAAGGCAAAGGCTTGCTCTGACTAGTGCATACTTGACACAAAAGGTTTTCCTTTTTTCATGTTGGATTCCTAATGAAAAGTTGAAACACCAACGACTAATAACTATGCAAATAAGCAACTTTAACCCTATATTTTAAGATCTGACCAGCTATCATGCCTAACAAGATCCAGAAAAAACGAGTAGGCATACTTAACCTACACAATGTAATTTACGATTAGCTTTGTAAATAGCAAACTAAAGAGTATAAAAGTCAATATGAATTGAAACCTACAGTCTATGCTTTCAATATGAAGAATGCAATTCAACTCTGATAATGAAGGATGCATTTGAGCCTTTTCGAATCAATTCTCCATTGCAAACAAGATCAGTACAGTTTTGCTGCCTAAAAACAATATTTGACAGCTCAAATCGAGCTTGCTAGACAGAACTCAACGATTCACATTCATATTCACCCACAATTTTCTCCAACTGATCAAGCCCCAATAATAGAAATACCAGATTCAGTCAGACAGGACACAATGTAATTCAACCATACAAGTACAATGTAATTCAACAAAATTCTAAAAATAGGAAGGCTAGATACCTCACACAAAACAAATCTCCAATAATACACATCTTATACCATATCTAATTTAGCAAACCTCAAAATCAACCCAAATCTAAGGTAAACAAAAATACCCAGATTATATTCACATAATTCTACAAATCGCACAATATAAATCAAACAAATACAGCCCACAATCTGCAAGCCGCAAAAAAAACTGCCAAAAAATCAAAAATGACACAAATTGGAAGCGTAATTACCTTCCTGAAAATGTTCATCGTTGATCCATTTCGCACCAACAAAACACTTACGATAATGCAAAAATTGAATTACAAGTATAAACAATCCACGAAACGCAAAATTTGTGAAACATACAAAGGAGAAAGCTGAGAATTACCTCAATTTCACAAATATCAAAATGTTGATGATTTGAAGCAGAAATGCTTGCTGAAAACGCAAGCAAAATGAAGCTTAGATTTGTGCAAATACTCTAACCCGCTCTTCAAGGTTTGAGTAAACAATTTTCAATTTTTGGATATTTTTAAAATAGAGGAAAAAAAAGGGAAAGAGAAAGAAGAAATAGAAGGGAAAAGGGTTCAACGGGAAGATGAGATGAGGGTAGGTGGGAGGAGAGGAGTGGAAAATGAGGAAGAGAGGGGTTATTAGGGTTTGGGGTTTATATGTGGGTTCAAATTAATCAATGGTCTAGATGGTTCAATTGTAGATCTAACGGTTGATATTACGAGTAGGTTTAATCAATGGTTAATATCAATTGATTTTGAAATGAATGGTATGATTCTTATATTTTTTGCCAAGTTGGCAATCCATGTATTAGAGTGTACACCAATGAGAATATGAGTAATTAATTGTTTTTTTTGTTGCATAATATTTTGTTTTATAGTTAAACTTATTTATTATTTAATGATTTCTAATCAACTTCTTAATTTAAAGTAAACCGCTTCTTATTTCTATAATTTATGCAAATTTTATTTCTTTTATAGAATTAATTCAATGTTATAATGTTATTGGATCATATAATTCTATATTGAAATCGAAAGCGTACAAAATTACACCCAAAAAAGATCTTTGAAATATTTTATGAGTCTTTTTAAGATTGAAATAATTCGATTATATGAACGACTTATCAAGGAAATTAATTAGACTCAAGAATAAGAAGGGAGACTTCAGTTAACCAATTCAGCTATGGTTCGTATAAAATAATATGAAAGGTTTGATATCATCTAACAATATATTTATAACTTTTGACATGGTTGGTATACTCTAATTTAATATAACTGTGATAAAAATGAAAATAAGACAGGGTTTTAGTAACAAACTGGCAATGTAATCTACACCTTGAGACATGGTTTATATGGTTTTAAGCAAAGTACGAAACAATATGCACCTAATTATAATTGTAGAAAGATTGAGAATTCTTAATCACTTTTCAACTCTAATCCTTACTTACACGAAAGTCCTCATACGAAACTCCATCATAATATCATAAAGGAACTGTTAGTCTGTACAAGTGGTATTAAACATGTTTTAGCGAAAAATACAATGTAATTAAGTTAAGTGTGCTATTAGAAACTTCATTCTAAGACTAATCGAATTAGATACTCTTGCTTCCTCAATCATCATATAAATGTAGACATTAAGATATCAACTAAAAAATCAACTAATACCTACCCATCAAAACATCTAATATGCTCTTTCATGCTAAATGTTGAAACTCTATCGTTATTAGACTGTTGATACAATCATTTATCTCCTTAAGAGATGTATTGTCGTAAAGCATCCTAATAATTAACTTCGATATCATATGGAGTTTACTTTGATCTTATACAGAGTTGATAATTGACTTGACATCTTATACTCATTAACTCAATGACTTTATCTTGTTCTCATAATCGAACTAAGTTACCAACAAACGACCGAACTGAATCACGGCTCAATTGAATTGAGTTAAACCGATACAACCAAAACTAAATGAACTGGATTGGATTTTGCTTCAACACGAATGACTGACATTGTTATCAACAAACTGAACTGAATTGAACAGAACTTTTATTTTAACTGCATTGAACTGAACTGTACCAAACTGAACTGTTTCAATCCGCCCAAAACTGAACTGAACCGACTTGGTCAAACTGAATTGAACTGAACGATACCACTAAAACTGAACTGAACTGAACTTCGTTTTAACTGAATTGAACTAAACTGTACTAAACAGAACTGTTTCAATCCGTCCAAAACTGAACTGAACTGAACTGAAATTGGTCGAACTGAATTGAACTGAACTGTTATCAACTGAACTGAACTTAACTGTTTTATCGTTAAACTGAACTGAACTGTTTGGATTCAACCATAACTGAACTGTTGATCTGAATTGACAGGCCTAATCATCATCACCACTTACTCATCGTAGTCATCATCATCGTAATGCAACTGAAAAAACACAAATTTAAACCAACAAAAGATCAAGATAACAAATCAAAATTAAAGACCAAATAGAAAAAAAACGAAAAAGCAAAACAGAAAAGCGAAAAGCAAACGAAAAAAAACTAATTAAATGAATAGCAAAACAAAAAAAAAATTCAAACAAAAACTAAATAGAAAAAAAAAACGAAAAAGTAAAACAAAACCACACTATAAAACCAAAAAATTAAAAACCCCAGATCTGAAATATAAAAAACGAAGTAAAGCAAAACAAAAACAAATCCCTCAAAAAACCAGAAAATTACCTTAAACAAACCATAAAAAAATCGAAACAAAATATTGAAAAACAACTAGCAGTTTTCGAAAAAGCAAAAAAAAAATCAAAATCAAAATTATAAAAACAAAAACATCACAAGTAGATATGTAAATTAAAATTACAAAAAAGCTAAAATCACCAAAATTCAAATCACTAAAAATAGTCACAAACTATAAACGATACTTACCAAACATTAGATCTTGTGACAGTGGCGTGAGAGAGGAGAAACAAAAGAGGTGACGCGAGAGAGGCAAAGGCGAAAGAGTAAGGAAGGCGGCGAGAATTTTGAACAGTGAAAGGCGGTGGAGAGAGAAGTGTCAGATCAAAGAGAAGATAAAGAAAAGGAAAAAAAAAAAGGAGAGAAAATTGAATGGGATGAGAGAGAAGTTAACGAGAGGAAGAAAGAGGAGAGAGAAGTAAAAGGGAGGAAGAATGAAAGGGGTGTGAATGAATTTTAGGGTTTAGTTCGGTTATAATAAGGGCCGAGCTAATTTTGTGTTAGTGCGATTGGGCCTAAATGCTGCGGGTTTATTTAGAACCGCAGCTTTTGTGGTCCAAATGTTGCGGTTTAAAACCTAACCTTAGCTTTGGCTACTTAAAAGTTGCGGTTTTATTAATAACTGCAGCTTTTGCTACTTAAATGCTGCGGTTCTTTCACAACCGCAGCTTTTGAGGTGCAACTGTTGTACTTTTTTCTACTAGTGTTAATGACGTTCATCCAACTATGGAGGCCTACGTTCTCCTACCCTAGTTACTTTAATTAATTCTACTCCGAATAAACAAAGAAACTCTCACTATCATAGTATGTGAACTCACACACATGATGACACCCCACACTCAACCAAGTGTGCTAATTTCGCACTTGAACTCACAAGGACTCGCAACAGAACTCACAATTGCTACCCAATCACCAACCCCTTCGTTGGTGATTCAACACAATGCAAATCTCTCAATTTAATCACTTGATGAGTGTACAAGAGTATATGATCGCTTAATATATTGTGCACTCGTGTGAATGAATTAAGCTCGCTCGATCTTACACTAAGGCTTTTTCTTTCTCTCTTAAAAAACTCTTTTATGACCGTGGAGAAAAGTCGCGATGTGAGTACGCATGCTCTAAATATTTATAGCCATAGGGCTAGTAATTACTTGATGTCGAAAACCCTAAAACATGTAAGATACTAATCCAAATATTGTTACATATTTTAGGAAAGTCACACAAGATATGATTTCATACTTGACAAAATAATATGTCGTGTTACCATAATACCAACACAAGTAGTTACCTAAATATTCTAAACATAAATCCTCACACGATCATCACAAGTAGTTACCTAAATATTCCGAAAATAGTAGAACTGTTTTTCCAACTGGTAGTGTCAAAGTCAACTAACCAACTGGTGTAGTTGCCTACAAACCTACAAAAGAAATAGCCCTTTGTCAGCAATCAATAATACAAGCTTTCATCAAACATACTCATGCACTTATACAACAAGATGACTTATTTTAACCCTAGAACTAATCTTCATTGTTCTTCAACTTCTCGAAGTTATCCTTGATTCTTCATTTGCTAATTGGATCTTCTCGAGTCTTCCTCGATGGAGCTTTCTGCTTCAAGAATTCGAATTCCTATATGCTAACACATATAACACTTTGCACATAATAACTTGTTAGCATACTGTCACTTTTTTGCAAATGTTTGTCATCACTCAAAACACTAGGGAACTTAACAAATTCACCCTTTTTCTGATTACAAACTTTTAGAACTTAGCAACGCTAATTTGAATCCCCTTATTAATATCACTCAAAATTTGGTCAGTGGGGTGAGAAGACTGATATTTGTAACTTTTAAAACCTGTGTTCGTTTGTGCATTCTCTCTAGCATTGCCACTAGGCACATGTTCCCTCTCAACTAATGCATTCTCCTCAATTTCCGAGGAAACAGCATGCAAAGTGTTCTTCTCCTATTCTACTACCTGATTCTTAATGGGGTCAACTTAATCGTTGATAGTCCCCTGGATCGTTTACCTGTTCACTGTCATCATGTGGATTTTCCTCTGCAGCTTCATCTTTAGAGTTATTACTAGACTCTCCATTACTAGTTGGTGGTGAATCAGTAGGTGAGTCTGGTTCCCTTACTTGTGCATCATCTAGACCAGTGAACTATTCGGCTATGGATTCCAATAAGCCAACGGCATCATCTTCTCTAACCTGTGGAATCTCAGAGAAATTGTTATATTCATGAAAAATAACATAGACACTCTCCTCTATATACATGGTCCTTTTGTTAAAGACCATGTATGTCTTACTCTGTGTGGAGTATCCAAGAAAGATTCCCTCATCACTCCTAGGGTCGAATTTGTCCAATTGTTCCTTCCCATCATTATGCACATAACAGTTACAGCCAAATATCCTCAAGTGTGAAATATTAAATTTTCTGTCCCTTAGGAGTTCATAATGTGTCTTATTCATGATCGGACAAAGTGGTGGCCTATTAAGGATGTAGCGTGCTATACTTACTACTTCCTCTCAGAAACTCTTAGGGAGACCCCAATCTATAAACATTGTTCTTGTTATCTCCTCTAAGGTTCTGTTCTTTCTTTCTACCACTCCATTCAGCTACGGAATTCTTGGACCTAAAAAGTGGTGAATTACACCATTGTCCCTGCAGTAGTTAGTAAAACTTGCATTCTCAAATCGGTACCATGATCAGATCTTACCGCAACCAGTGAACAGTTCAACTTGTTCTACAACTGTTTTACTAACACCTCAAACTCTTTAAAAGTCTCATCTTTGGAAGACAAGAATAGAGTCCAAGTGTACCTAGAATAATCATCAACCATAACACTTAGATACATATGTCCACTTCTGCTTTGGACGCGCATAGGACCACACAAATCAATATGGATCAGTTCAAGTTGTCTGTTTATATTGATCTCTCTCTTTGGCTTAAAAGATGATTTGACATACTTTCCTTTGACACACTCTGAACATACTCTATCCACAACATACTTAATGTCTGTCAAGCTAACCACAAAGTCATGGGTTTTGAGTTTGTTCAGAAGTATGAGACTAGTATGCCCGAATCTTTTATTCCATAGCCATTGATTTTTTTTCAGGGACTGCACTCAAACAAATGGACTTATCTTTGGGGATTTGGTCCAAAAAGATAATATAAATATCATACAATCTGGTTCCTTGGCAGACCAGTTCACCTGTTTGATTGCTAACTATGTGACAATGATCAGCTTGAAACTCAACTTTATTGCCTTTGTCACACAGTTGGAATATGCTCAAGGGATTATGCCGCAAGCCCTTAACATAATATACATCATCAATAGCTTGAGAAAGAGACTTACCAACCATACCTAGGCCAACAATAGTACCCTTACTATTGTCTCCAAATGTGACTCTTCCCCCATCATAAGCTCAAGTAAGACAAATTGTTCCTTGTGTCCTAACATGTGTCTTGAGCAGCCACTGTCCCAATACCAGTAGGTATCACCTCTCACTTTAGCCTGCAAAAGAAAATTAAACATTAGGTTTGGAAACCCAATCAAGATTGGGTTCCAATTCATCACTACTAGTCTGTTTTTGGTCCTTTCTGACCCATACATCTTAACATGCTTACTATTCTTGTTTTTTCTTCTCTTCTTGTGAATACATTCACGAATCATGTGTCCACCTTACCACAAAAATTGCACACATGCATATCCTTGGCGAACACATACTTACCTTTCTTGTATTCCTGAACCCATGTAGTGTCTCAGCGTGACCACTTGGATCTGGTCTTCCTAGCAGTATACCCTAGACCAGCACGACCACTGTTTCCCTGAGCAGACACTATATGATCTAGATTATTGCGGGTAGTTAGTCAACATGTTTCTGACTATTTTCAAGCTCTTTGTCTCTAGTTTCAAGCTTTTTCAATAAAAGTACATTCTTTTCATTCATAGACTTAAAATGAATTTTCGATGTTTTAAATCCATTTTAAGACATGAAACCATAGACTCATTATTCACATTAACAAAACTATCCTGCTTGCCCGTCTTCAACTCATGAATTTCACAAACTAGATCACATATTTGTCCTTCATACTCATCTTTCAACTGATTGACTTCAGGATCAGGATGAGTAGAGAGAACAGTGTGCATTGCAGCTTTGATCTTGACAAATTCACTATGCAATTCTTGAACATCATCCATTAGCAACTTAACGGCTTGCAACATGTCAGGTTTACTAACAATCTTTGCCTTTTCCTTAGCTGTCGTAAAGTTGATTGGATCCTTTGGGATTTGACTTAAAATCACCAGAGGACCAGTTAAGCTTCTGCCTTCATCATTAGAAAAATTATTTTGATGAAGTTGTGACTTAACTGTTTCCAATTCAACTTTACACTAGTCTAGTGCTACTTCTWATTCAGCCTTTTCATTTTTCAATGCATACAAATATCCTGCAAATGATCACAACTAACACTAGCAATTTCGTATTCATCATTTTTCTTTTTAAGGTCCCTTTTTCCATCCTTATAAGAATTACTTAACTCGAAGACTTGATCAAGCATAGTTTCCAATCACTCAAGCAAATTATCTCTATCATATTCATACATATCTTCACGAAATTGAGAGATAGCTACCTGTTGAGAACTGGATTCTCCTGTCTTGGCCATGAGACATCTGGTTGAGCTACTAGTCTACTGAACTGGTTTAAGGACCCGTTTAAGTAAGGAAGTCATACAAACTTTGTCTACTGATGGGTCTTCCTCCTTATCTGAATCAGATTCAAAGTTTCCCCACACACCAGCAACCATAGCTCTCTTGAATGCTTTCTTCTTGTTCATCATAGTTTGCTTGTGCTTCCACTTGGGACAGTCTTTGATGACATGCCCCACTTCTCCACACTTTAAACAACCTGCATTAGAAGAATTAGTCTTATTAAAGTTCTTACCCTTCATGTTTTTCCTTTGGTTTCTAAAGTGTTTCTCGAAGCGTTTAGCCATCATAGCAATGTCATCTTCTTCTTCAGCTGATCCCTTCAGTGCCACGCCTTTAACTGGTTCCTTATATGTTTTCGCATCAACCAACAACTCATGTTTTATAAGGGAACCGATTAACTGTTCTAGTGTGAGAACAATTAGACCTTTTTCTTTATATACTACAGTCATTTTTGTTGTCCAAGCACCCGTAAGGCTATGTAGCATCTTCCTTACCAAGTCCTCGTTAGTAAAGTTCTTACCAAGTGAATTTAGATCATTTACTATTGTCATGAAGCGTCCAAAATAGTCATTGATATTCTCATTCTTATTCATATTGAAAGCTTCATACTTTGACATAAGTAAATCAATCTTACAACGTTTTACCTTGTTGGTGCCCTCGTAAGCTAATTCAATGGTATCCCAGTTCTCCTTGGCTGGTTGGCAGGCTGAGATTCTATTGGTCTCGTTCAAGGCAATGGCTTGATGTAGGATGGACGTAGCTTTAGCATTCTTCTCTAGTGTCTTGTAAACCGTGCTAATGTATTCGTTCTCCATCTTCACATGAACCACGCCTGATTCATTAATCTACTTGACCATGTCTGGTCCATTCTTCACAATCATCCAGCATTCATAATCAATGCCCATGATGATGTTTTGCATTATGTTCTTCACCCGGAATGTAGTCACCTGCATTATTACTTGACCTCACTTTTCACGAGGACTCACCTTCATAGTCGGCCTTCAGCCAAAGTACAAAGGTCATCTAATGTACCGAGGCCTCGCCACTTTCACAAAGGTTTATAACATTAGAATATTCATAGAGGACGATCTTCATAAGGAGACTACCTAATGGTAAAAAAGAGTCAGTTCGGATCCCAGCTTTAGGATTGAGTCGAAATGTCCCTCCACCTAGACCGTTTGTCATGTCTTTTTATCCTTTCGAGTCTATGTCAATAGGATTAGGATTTATTTCTACATTTAGCCTACGTGTAATAAATTCATTTGGAATCAATAAAAGTTTCATTTCTCTTTTTCTTTTTTCCCTTTTTTTCTAACCTCCATATAGTTTGTACTACTAAGTTTAATAGAACTAAACTAATTGGAAGGGTGGATCTCGGAATCAAATTAACTAATGGACATCGACGAGAGAGGCCATCTTTCTTAAGCTCCACAAAAAATCATTCCTTTCCCATCACATGTTTTCATTCAATCCCTTGCAACCCTTTGAAGCATAAACACTATCACTAAGCCTATAATTCTTTCATCACCCACATCTACCTAACCCTTTGGAAATCAAATGGTGCAACATGTGCAAAAAAAAGTAATATTCAAAGTGCAAAATATGAAAAGAAAATCAAATTCAGAATTCAAAGTGCAAATTCAAGTTCAATTCAAAATTCATGTTCAAATCAAAGTTCAAATGCAAAATCAAAAAAGCACACTACGCACCAAGGGGGGCCTGCACGCATTGGGAACTTTAAGCTTTTTCTCCCTTTCTTTTTTTAACCCTTAACCATAGCCTGATATTACATCCACACGAGGCATTGTCCAAATCATCAACAAGAACAATGACGGTCTGATTCCAAAAGGATACGTAGGAAGCCTTTCCTTGAGGTCCGACCAAATACCTAATAACATTCTGACGTCCACTCTTCTAGTTGGTTTGACTCTCTTAATGGCGGTAGTACAAATTCCTAGCATAGACTCGAGCTTTAACTAGCATAGCACAAATTCCTAGCATAGACTCGAGCTTTAACTAGCATCATGTACCCAACCACATCAATTTCCCACCTACACACCTCTAGTCACAAATTCTAGCCTTTTCTTTTCTTGAACCTTTAGCCTATTCTTTCACACACCTTGAGGGACTCTCTTCAACTCTTCCTTAGGCTATCACATTGCAGCAGTCTCCATGCATTCTCCCCGACGCATCACATCAAAGCATCTTGCTTTCCCCTGGCCTTATTGTCTCCTCACACATGCGATCAACTCAAGTCACCAATTCTGGCAGCTCCAAAGCTCACATCCCAAAACCTCATCCCTTACCTTTACCACCACCAAAAGCTACGTCGAAACCAGTGACTCCACAAGCTTACTTGATCGTGCCTAAAATCATCAACTCTTGCCTATGCCACAAACCTCAACCTCGATCTAGCCAAGCAAGATCACAAGCTTGGCCAAGATGGGGGGCTCACCCACTGAACGTACCATCAGCAGTTCAGCACCACAAAATAAGCCATTTACATACACACAAACCTCATGGGTTGGGGTCTTACTCGCGATCACAAGCATCATTCGAATGGGGGCTTGAGACAACTTCATCTCACACTTTTAAAACATCTAAACATTAGTCTATTTCCTTGGTCATCTCATGCATTAGGATAGACTTGCATTACACATGTTGTCATTACACACACTTCATAAGCACTATCATTTACATCATGCATACGCATCATAGCAAAAACACATTGCACAAACACATTACACAAACACATTCCCCATTGAACATTGCACATTGCACCACCTCTACATGAGGCTAGGGATCATCTTATTTGAGCAGTCAGACCGCCTATACGGCATTCACAATTACATGCAATCACCATACACACGCCTATACAGCATCCATCACTATACGCGATTGTTGCTATACGCAACTATTCCTACTCACTTACACATGCCTATACGACATTCAACACTATACGAGACTGTTGCAATACGAAACATTCTTCCCGAAAAGCCAAGGTCAGCCATAGGGAAGGCTTCCTGAGGAACAAGGCAAATCTCAAGGAGATACAAGCACACATATCATCTTCCCTGAAGCTTATGATTGCTAAAGGATGATCTCCGAAGGTTTATCCTTACCAAAGTAGATTCACATACATCATTTCTACCCCCGAGGCTTATGCTTACTTAAGGGAGATCTTCGAAGGTTTATGCTTACCAAAAGGAGATTCACATACGTCATTTCTGCCCCAAGGCTTATGCTTGCTGTAGATACCTAGCCCAAAACGGAAAATGGTAAGACACCCCTCGCAACACAAAAGTCAAATCGAGAGAGCTAGGACCCTGACATGCCCTAAAAAAAGGAAAATTCCCTTACACTGAACACCTCTTCCAAGTATTTAGCACCTCAAAAAGTAAGTTTTAATTTTCAAATAATTTTAACTTATTTTTTAAAAAAAATTAAATTTTTTTTGAATTTTTTCAGAAATTTTCTAAGCATTTTTTGCAATTTTTGGAATTTTCAACAATTTAATTAATTTTGCGATAATTAATTAAATTATGAAAACAATTCCGAAATATACGAAATTTTTAACACAACACACTATTTTTCACAAGGAATTTTGACATTTTGTTTCCATAATTTTTTTGACTTAAGATTTATTTATTTACAAATTTCTTAAGCAAAAACACAAAAATCGAGCGAAGCGGGCCATCCCGAGATATTTTGCCTCGAGACAAGCTTCCTAAGGAAGCCAAATATGCCGAGCATCGCTATAAATCAGCTGAAATCATATAAAATCACGTGTATATTTTATATGATTTTATCTCGATTTTATTTCATTACGATCTCACTATTCGAGGTAAGCCGAATCTACTAAATATCCCGAAGATCGCAATAAAATCAATCGCAATAAAATCAGCCGCAATCGTATAAAATCACGTATATATTTTATACGATTATATTTCGATTTTATTTCATCGCAATCTCGCTATTCGAAGCAAGGCAAATCGGCCAAAATCTGGGAGGTGCTGGCTGTAACTACGCCCAGCTTTGGGCGTAATTACGCCCAAAACCTCCCTCTTTTGGCCGATTTCGACCCTTGCCTATAAATAGGGGGAACTTCATTCATTTCGGGGACTTCTCTTTTCTAACTCTCAAGGCTTTGGACGATTCTCTCTCTCTCTCTCACTCGTCCAACTCTTTCTCACAAACACATTCAAACACATTCAAATACATAAAAAAAACATCTGAGCACTCTTTTGCATCAGATCTAGGTGGTTTTCAAGGGTTCTAAAGGTTCGAAAAGGGTTCCTAAGGGTCCGAAGCTACGTCCTTGGTCTTCGACATCGTGTTGTGAGGTAAGTTTTAGGCCAACGTCTTAGTTCTAAACCCCCTTTTGCATGCTTGTTTAGAAATTCGGCTTTCTATGTAATTCGCATGTAATATTGATTAACAAACAATAAGACAATTCAAATTAAAAGCAACCTTAAGGCATCACTTTCAATACCTCGCACAAGTGCTTGCATGCTTGTCTCACACATATACTATGCTTTAACAAAGACCTGCAAATTTCGTGTTTCACGCCTAATAAGATAACTATGGACAACCAGCATTATGCTCATGGAATACGAAATTAACAACACATGCCACAACAAACTAGACACTATCTGCATAGTATTCTGTTAAACAACACGCCTAGTAATTTTGCATGCTTAGGGTTTAAAGCGGAAAACTGTTTGTCGTCTTTCGGACAATGAACTCGCAATAACTGAGTAGAGGTCACTAGATGTAGGGGGGTGCTGTGCACTACTTCACCCTTACCCTTGTCCCCTAATCCAGACCTTTGGTGCACTACCAGACATGGAGTCCTTTGCCTTGCTTTATGCAATTATAGGCAAGGCTTATTAAAACGGGTTCCGCAGCTTCCCAAAAGAAGTGCAATGGCGACTTCCTTAACTCAATTTGAGTATAAACACACAACTCTAGGCATACTCACAATATGCAAAAGCAAGAACTCAATTCTAGTAAAAAAACCGAGCCCCCTTAAATTGTACCCCCCGGAGCAAAGGGACCGAACCCAATCCGGCCCGGTGACGCCCCAGCGCCCGTACAGTTCTCTAGCGACTTCACTGGGAATTCACTAAAGTTATTACCTTTAGTGATGCGTGGGCAATACTCGAATTATTATGCAATTTCAGCGTCCTTAAGATGGCATTGTGTTTAGGCATCCTGCATTACACGGAACTTAGGTCGTTGGCACTAAGTTTCCATTTTCTAGGCATCACGTCTCATATAAGTGTGTTCTACACTTGAGACAACACCGGGGGTGGGGGGGGGGGGGGGGGGGGGCTCGCTTAACATTGATGCTGGTGCACTACCTATGTAACCAACTCTTAAGCTTGATGCCCATCCGCACCATGACGCGCGGCTGCGTGCCCTACAAAGTCGTAATGGATTAGACCTCCTTTGATCATCATAGCGGGATGGATGTGTTAAGGATCGTTCTAAGCCTAGTCATGGGACCCTCTTAGACACCCGGACTGACTTGTTCGATAACGTAGCAACTGACTCTAGGTGGCTGGACTTTTGTTTTTCTTTTGCATATAGGGTTCGTGCTAGCGTGACAACGTGTTACATGCTTTTAAATTAGGGACCCTTGCTTTGCATACATAACAAACAAGTCATTGGGTCATGTAACATTCATCATATAGCAAGGTGATCGTTCCTTAAGCGTCGTAATGTCAAAGTGGTAGTAAACTAGAATCATTAGGCGTTGCGTCTTCGTTATGTCATATAATTATAAGCGAACGTCAGACCTTTAAACTTAGCCTTTTAAAAAAAAAAAAGCAAAAGCAAAATGCAAAAAAAAAAGAAAAAAATGAAAAAAAAATAATGACAAATAATAATGACAAAAAAGAGGTAAAAAATGAAATATAAAAGGCAAAAGGCAAATTTCTAACGTTCATGCACTTTTTACTTTTTTTTTAGTCAGCCAATAGGCAAGGGAATGATCACCCCTAAGACATGCATTGCATCACAAGTTGATACAACATGGAACTTAACTTTTGGTCCATGTGCAAACAGGGTAGGCACCAACGGTGGAGCTCGTAGACACAAGGTTCGTTACATAGGTATCAAGCAACACTCCAACAACACCATTGCACCAATGGATGAAGAAGGCACCAAGCCGAACTTTACCTCGGCTGGCTCCAACGAGGCCTTGGCCGGATTAATGACCAAGGTTGATCAACTCGAGAAGGCAAACACTGAAGCCCTGAACATCCCTATGGAAGCCCTACATAGCATGCTCAAGCGCTATGCCTTCATAGAAAATCAGGCGACAACAAGGCAAGGACTACCTGCAGGGAATAAGGCCGATAGTTTAGCTCCAATTCTGAAGGAGATGCTGGACCTCCTCAAGCAGATGAATGCAAAGCTAGATGTGAAATGTGGACAAATGGATCAGATCCATAATTTCTACTTTGACACCCTCCTCCCGAAAGTGCAATCCTTGGAAGGTAAGGCAAATAGATGCTAAGATATCCAGTGTGAAGGCTGGGATCGTAGGACTATCAAACCAGCTGAAGAGACTTGAGCTTATCCCACTAGGTGTTACCTACACTTACATATTTGGTCACCTGAACAGGACTGGGCTGCTCGAGCCCATTGGCCCAACTTTCGATCCACCTATCAGAAGAAGGGCCAAATGGTGGGATGTTGACAAATATTGCCAATATCAAAGAGGCAACGGCCATTCAACTGAGGAATGCTATAATCTCAAAGACATAGTGCATGGCATGATCGAAAAGGATGAACTTAGAATCTTTCCAGAGGCAGGGGGTGCCAGTATCCATACATTTTCCAAGAAGAAGCAACTCGGAAATGGCAAGCCGCAAAGATAACTACTCCAGGAGGCAAGATCATCAAGAGCGCCATGGGCAAAGGACCAATGCTCGAGGATTCTGAATCAGAGACTAAGTTTGAGTCTAGGGTCGTAGAAGCTAGGATAGCTAGTCCTAGGGAGTGTCCTCCTGTGTCTGTCAAGGAGCCTAGTATCCCCCTTTCCCTTTTCAATCAATTCTCTTCGGAGACAAACTTATATGTACTCTCTTTAGAGTTTAATAATATGCTCCTTTCTGTTTACTCCTCTTTTCCTTCTTATGATTGCTTTTATTCACAACCCGCAAACAAACAAACAATAATGTGTTAATAAAGGCAATTGAAGAGCACAAAAAGAAAACTTCTGTCATCGAGCAAACAAAAAAGGTAGACATCTCCGACAACGACACGCGACGGGAGATACAGATTGGTTTGACACTAAGTCCGCAAGAAAGGGATGAACTGGTTGCAACACTAAAAGAATTCCGAAATGTTTTTGCTTGTTCCTATGAAGACGTGCCAAGAATTGATCCAGACATCGCACAGCATAGAATTCCGCTCATAGAGGGGGCTAAGCCACTTAAGTAGAAGCTTCGTCGCATGAAACCGGATGATGCCCTTAACATTCGGCAGGAAGTCATCAAACAACACAATGTAGGCTTCATTACGGTTGTTAATTACCCTCAATGGATAGCAAATGTAGTTCCAATACCTAAGAAAGAAGGATGGGTTCGAATATGTGTAGAATTTCGTGACTTAAATAAAGCAAGTCCGAAGGAAGATGTCTCTCTACCACATAGACGTTCTCGTAGACAACATTGCTAATCATGCCTTACTCTCATTCATGGATGGGTATGTGGGGTATAATCAAGTCAAGATGGCTGAAGAAGACATGGAAAAGACAACCTTCATCACTTCGTGGGGGTTATATTACTACACTGTGATGCCTTTTGGTCTCAAAAATGCAGGCGCCACATACCAACGAGCTACCACTGCTCTGCCTCATGACATGATACACAAAGAAGTAGAGGTCTACGTCGACGATATGATTGTCAAGTCAAAGAACCGCGAAGGACATACCCTTGCATTAAGGAAGTTCTTCCAGAGACTCCGACAATTCAACATGTGTCTCAACCCGCAAAAATGCGCATTCGGAGTCACTTCAGGCAAGCTCCTAGGCTTTATCTTTAACTCTCGAGGCATCGAGATCAATCTAACAAAGAGCAAAGCAATCATGTCACTCAGGCTACCACAAAATGAAAAGGAGATCCGAGGGTTCTTAGGTCGACTCTAGTACATCAACAGGTTCATATCCAAGCTCACAATGGTCTGTGAACCCATCTTCAAGAAGCTTAAGAAAGGTGCACCAAAGAAATGGGATGATAGTTACCAACAAGCTATCGATAGGAGCAAGGAATACCTCACTAATCCTCCTATGTTAGCTCCTACTCATCCTGGGTATCCGTTATGGCTCTATCTTACAGCAACAAGCACCGCCGCTGGAGCAATGCTCTCTCAAAAATCGACAGCAAGGAAAGTGTTATTTACGACATCAGCAAGAAGTTCCTTCCATACGAAGAACAGTACTCTGCCCTAGAGAAACTATGCTTTGCTTTAGTATAGGCATCGCGAAAGCTTCGACATTACTTGTTAACACATACTGTACACATTGTATGCAAAGGAGATCCTCTGAAATACCTGTTTGAAAAGCCAGCAGTCAACGGACGCATGTCTAGATGGATGGTTATGTTTGCCGAATCTGACCTTAAGTTTGTGCCTCAAAAAGCCATCAAAGGTAGTGTTGTCTCCGAGTTCTTAACAGACTATCCAAACGAAGTCCTTACTGAGGATTTTTACTTTCCAGGCGGAGAACTTATGATGACCGAGGAAGACAATTGGTCATTATACTTCAATGGTGCATCTAATAAAAAACGATGTGGAGTTAGAGTGCTTCTAATCTCACCAAAAGAGGAGCACACCCCAATTCCCGTCAAGCTCAGCTTCAACGTCACTAACAATGCAGCAGAGTATGAGGCATGCATTCTAGGACTGCAAGCCGCCGTCGCACATAACGTTAAGAGATTACGGGTAAATGGTGATTCCTCACTCATCATAAACCAGATTTCAGGCCGTTGGAAGGTACGAAGTGAAAGCCTTGCACTGTATCAATCCTATCTCGAGAACATTGCATCCCATGTACATGAAGTCGAATACACCTACCTACAATGGGAAGATAATCAATTCGCAGATGTACTAGCAAAGCTCGCATCCATGGTGCGATTCCCGAGCTTAGTGACCCAAATTCCATTAGTCATTGAATGAAGACAAGAACCAGCATACGTCTGCACTCTAGACGAAACAAATGAGGTGCCCGACCTCGATCTATAAGACCATGGCACAAAGACATAAAGACTACCTTGAAACTAGCGAATACCCTACTAATGCAACAAAAAAGGAACAAAGAGCTCTTAGGCGCCTAGCATCTTAGTACCTACTTCAAGGAAGAGAACTCTACAAGCGTCACTACAATGGTCTCCACTTACTTTGCATCACTCAACAAGTAAGCAAAATAATCATCAAGCACGTCCATGACGGAATCTGTGGCACTTACATGAATAGCAGGCTCCTGGCCTCTAAGATCATCAAGCTGGGGTATTATTGGACCACCATGGAAAGGGATTGCATGCTACACATCCGTACATGCGACACCTAACAAAAATACTCCAATGCACAAGATTTTCCTCTGTCTCTCCTATCCACATTTGTCTCTCCGTGGCCTTTCTCTACATGGGGAATAGACATAATAAGGTAAGATTCGACGAGTTAGCTTTGCTTGACGAAAAACGGCTAGCAGCGTTGCATCATGTACAAGCATACCAAAAGAGAGTCGAACGGTACTTCAATCGGCGAGTCAAATCACGAGGCATCAAAGAAGGCGATTTGGTTCTTAAAGCACTTCGCAAAACGGTACTTGATCCTCGATGCATGTTTCGTCCTAATTGGGCAGGTTCTTACATTGTCAAAAAGATCTTACCAACAGGGGCAGTTCAACTAATGGACACGAATGGTGATAATTTCTACAACCTCACCAACTTAGACCAGCTCAAGAAATACTACGTCTAGGGCATACACGCGCACCGCGTCTCAACAACACAATAGCACCATGCATTAGAACTACGAATGGCCTGATTCCTTATGGGATACGTAGGCAGCCTCGCCTTGAGGTTCAGACACAATAACAAGTGCCCTACTTGTTTTGGATTAGCAAGTGAACAATACTCAAGTGGCAATTGGACGAAGTTTTCTTCAACATGCTCAGAATAAAAACGATGTATAAAAAGCAATGCAAGTTTGTAATTTATTACTACTTGTAATTAAAATTGAGAAACTACAATGGAAAAAGAAACTTCAAGCTCCAAGGTTCACTTATTACATGCAAAAGCGGCTCGCAGACCAATCACTTTATTATCTCATAAATAAAACAAACATTAAATTAAACAAGAGTTGTGGAAAAAAGCAATCACTCCTTCCTCTCCTCTTACTGCTCCTTAGAATCATCCTTCTTCGCACCCGAGCTTTCACCTTTAGGCTTCCTCACCCATTTGCGTCTCTTGGGTCTATCTTCCATAGCAGCCTTCGCTTTTCCTTTAGCATCACCTCCAAGAACCTCCTTAGGCCCAAGTCTTCTTTCAGCAACGTTTGAGTCAATCCTCAAAGGAGGAAGTGTTTCAAGCCTACTCCAAACTGGCACCTTCTTGGGACCAAGTCTGTCCTTAGCAGAAACAGCACTAGACTTAGCAGCAGGGGTCTTAGTAGACTCACATTCCAGTCTCTTACTCTTAACATGGTCCTTCTGCTCCGCACGTCTTACCTCAGCACGGCCCATCACATTAGTAGCATTCATCTAGACACGGTAATGAGCAGAAATCTTGTGGCCACCTCGAGGAAGTGGGGTCACCTCAAGTGTAGAATGGGATTCCTAGTATTTCTCCCACTCTATTGCATTGCCCGAATGCAAGCGCTTGTCCTCAAGACGAACTGTGTCAACAACGGGAATTAGTTGAACTTTCCCACTTTGCATCATCACCCTTGAAGAGAAATAAAAGGTCAACGCAGTCAAGCTAGCCACGCGCACATAAGAAGATAAGCGAGTATGCACCATACTCCTAATACCCCACTAAGGGAGAGTCCACCGCACGAGAATGCCACGGTCAACAAGGATAAGAATCCACACATGCTAAGATTTGTTGACATGGACCCTCTTATGTGAATAGAATCCCTTAGCAGAATATTTGACAGGATTCTGGGGCGCCTCAACTAGGCTCAAACGCTCCATCAGCCAAATCTATCATGAAATAGCAACATGTGCAATATTTAGTCATCACATCAATAAATAAGCAATAATATTTGTATAAATGCACTATTTTGCAAATATTCAGACGAGAAAATTTTACCTGCAGCAAAACGGGGCATCCAGACAAGGGCGCATGCGCATCCTATTTTAAGACGGTCAAGCATCACGAATAACTCGGTCGTGCACAACGGCATAAGAGTACGGCTAGCCTCGCATTGCTCAACAATAGAAATGATGTTAGCATGACCAACATTCGGCTTGCCATGGACAAATAAGAAACGCGCAAACAAGCAGATCATAATCGCATGTCTACGGTAAATTCTACTGCAAGAGGCATCACTAGCAATATAATAAACTAAGGCAAGCTAGTCAATTTCCCGACCATGCACTATGCGTCGTGAAATAGTTTGACTAAGTCTCAAGTATCGTTTATATTTGTCAACAAAGCGATCGGCAGTATTAGGGATACAAGGGAGACTTACAACAGGCCAGGCAATAATAGCACCAAATTCCTCGGGCAAAGGAACAATTTCCTTGTCCCGAGAACGAAAGCAATGCATCAGTGTGTCCCACGTCCAAGACTACATACCTTAAAGTCAAGAGAACATCACAATTCTGCCTTGCAAGGTCACCAGTATTAGGGATACATGGGAGACTTACAGTAGGCTTGTCAATTATAGCACCACATTCCTCAGGCAAAGGAACAATTTCCTTGTCCCGAAGACGAAAATAGTGCGTCAATGGGTACCACAGGCTTATAGCAGCATAAAGAGGGTTTGTATCGAGACTTACATACCTTAAAGTCAAGAGAACATCACAATTCATCCTTGCAAGTTCCTCCCTTTCACGAGCATCCAAGTTTCGGAGCACATCATTCAAAGCATTAGCAATGTCTCTCTCCATTTGATTTGTTGCAAATTCTTCGATGTAATAAATTAAATAAAGTCTAAAGCAATGTAAGAGAGGTTTTTAAGCACTAAGGAGGTTGTAATGAATGAATTAGGGCGTGCATAAACCCCTATTTATAAGCAAGTAGGCCGAATAAACTTGCCTAAACTCGAATTCTGGGCGCAATTACGCCCAGCCTGGATGTTATTACGCCAAGTTTTGGCTTGTTTTGGCCGATTTTTGTCCCTTTACCTGCTCCGAAGCACTTTGGCACTCAATTCTTGGTCAAACCTAGGTCCTTCCCTGCATTTTCAAGGAGGAACGAGCCGGTATTTGCCCCAGCAACACAACGCAACATACGCAACAACACAAGACGATCGACGTCGTCTTAAAAGTTTAAATACATGCATTGCATATAGTTAGCAAGTTGGCTTTTGCAAGTTGTAATCAAAGCTCGACAATACAAAATGAGCTGTGTCTAGAGTCGTACACGAGTCTAGTCATATTTACACTCGAGTCTAAGCTAGAGTAGAGTCAAGTCAAGTAAAGTCAAGCAAAAGTCAACAAATAACTCTAAGTAGGTATAAGCTAAGTCCTAAAATCAACAAATGCAAAGCTAGGGTCACCCCCCTTCCATACAGGTGACAGGTACATCTACTCCTCACAACACGTCGAAAATCCGAGTGAAGCTAGCACCTGCAAAGCAGACTCGTCTAGCAACTCGTCAGGGAAAGAAACTACAGAAGGGGTCCTTGGTATTATAAATTGAGTTGAAGTTCCGGGCTGAGAACGGGAAGTCGAAGCATCGCCCGCGAACCTCGTGCCCAATGAGGTCGAAGCTCCACCCCGATTGGAGATCGGTCTCATCTGTGCAGCGCCGTCGACGTCAGCGTCCTCCTCGTCACCCTGACGAACCTGCAAAAGGATTTGCAAGTAAAAAATGGGTTCCTGACAATACAAAGAATTGAAATTACAAGATTTGATGCACTTACCGAGTCTCTCAGCTGACAGTAGGAATGTCTCTAGGCATCTATCACTCCTAGCAGCCTCATAACGCCTGCCTAAGGCATCTATTTTGCAAGTCAGCACATGAGAAAAAATCAAGCAAATAAAGCGTCCCCTACCTGACCAGCTCCAGTGGGCATCGAGTTCTGAGCGTATCTAGTAGCTAGAGGGGCAGGCTCAACAAACTCGTCCGAGCCAGGACGGATCCTTAAGTCTGCAAAGTTGATCTCCCCGAGGTCGTAATCAGGCTACACAAGCCAAGCCAATGTTAGTGCACAACTAACGGAAAGCAAATGCAAAGAAAAGGTGTGGATAAAAAAGGCTCGTACCTCAGCAACTAGCTCGACTTGGGGGGCTAGTTGCTCCTCAACAAAACGATCATAGGCGTCCTGACCCCTGGCACCAACCAGGAGATGGTACTCCCTTGCCTCGCCATGACTCAAGTCATTGTACAGCCTCGTGACCAGCAGATCCTCATCCATCATAGTGTCCGGAGGATCCTGAGGCACTGCAAGCTTAGAAAGGCTATGCTGCCTCACTACACTCTCCCCTAGATACCAGACAGGCCCTTGAGGCCCCCAATAGGTGCATCGCCTTTTGGCGAGCTCGACCGCTGTAGCAAACTTCCTTGGACTCGCGGTCCCCACTCGCCTCCATGGACGCCACTCCACCTGCAGCAAAATATGGTTAAAATCATAAGCATTCAATGAAAACATATAAGTAAAAGGCAGCGAAGCTTACCTTAGGTAGATTCAAGCGGCGGAAAATCCTCCTCGGT
This sequence comes from Bassia scoparia, assembly GCA_008642245.1. NCBI lineage: Eukaryota > Viridiplantae > Streptophyta > Magnoliopsida > Caryophyllales > Amaranthaceae > Bassia > Bassia scoparia. Next base: position 24,706 of record SNQN01002526.1, on the reverse strand, counting down.
TGCTGGAGTCCGCCAGTCCAAGATGGAATGTCTCGGGGTGTCCATCGCATCATCACAGGACATCGAGCAGGCTGCACATGGGGGGACAACCTAGGCACCATGCCCATGTGTGGAAAGTACTCGTACGCCCAGAACTGCAATTACAGCTAACAGGGTCAGCTAATAGAGGTAAATCAAATACAGACAAGGCGATAAAAGTCAAAGAAAATTACCTCAAGCACTCTCTAATAGCCAGCTAACGCAGGAACTGCAATGCCATCCAGCTAACGGTAGCACAACATCATAGAATGCACCAGTGTGGCATAGCCAAATCCCCCCCCCCCCCAATCATAGAAAGAAACGGCAGAAAGATCCTTCAAAACGGGGAGAAAGCGAAGCTGAACTCTGCTCCCCGTGCCCTTATCAGGACACAAAGCTGTGCAAAGCATTACCAGGATGAAAATCCTAGCTAATTGCTCATCGGTGGTGCCTGCCAACTCCAGACCATCCATGAGCATGCTCTGCGACGCCCTATTGTCTACACTCTTGGCTCGCAGACGAGAAGCAATCAAACCCAACCACTCGTCCAAATGAGGATCAGAATGCTTGATCTCGTTATCTAAAGGGACAAGCTTATTAGTGAAAGCAAGCCCTATTAGCATAGCAAAGTCATATGGGGTTAGAGCCATTTCCCCCCCACGGGAAGTGAATGGTGTTCGTGGTATCCCAAAACCACTCCATCAAGCCGAACATCGGGATCTTGGGAGCAAGCGAATATGACTGGCTGGTTATGATGAGGATTAAATCCTGAAAGCCGCATCAACCTAGGATATCCCATACTCCTTCACGTACGTCCGAGTACGGTAGTCACTCTGCACAAGAGATGAGAGGTTTCGTACGTCCGAGTACGGTAGTCACTCTACACAAGAGATGACACAGAAGTTAGCAAACGAGACAAGTGAAAGCAACATACCCATCCATTCTTCGGACGAATAGAAATGTGGTAATCGGGGAAGCAACACAGCTCAGAGTTTTCCCAGTCAGTCACCTTCCACCTCTTGCGGGCACAGCGCACCTATTTTCCTCTTCAAACTAGCATGCTAGAAATGAAACGGGTAGCATAACGGCTAGAAATGGGCATCTCGCATACAAACAAAAGGCCCTCTAGGGGCTTACAGCTAATTAACACAACCATGGTCGGAGAAAATGCATAATTTCCTAGCAATTGGAACAACAGGCAAAGCAACTAAAGGGTAAGAAAGAGCACTTCTTCTCCCTAGTGAATATACATGCCTAACGGAATGCACAATTCCACTCACAAACTCTATATGCAACGAGGATTCCAAGAAGGTGTATACACTCACTCATACACCATAATCCCCAATTTAGCAAGCAATCACCATTAACAAGCACTTTTTCAAGCTTTAAGCTACTTACGATGGTAAAATCATACATAGGCATCCACATTGTTGCAAATAGGCATGGGAAGGTTTATTCTATCATCAACAAGCAAGAATAAACACGGTATATGCATAATTCAACAAAGCATGGGCATGACAAGCTACTATTCATCATCTTCTTCAAGTAGTGAGCTTACAATGGCATAACTCATTCAAATTTCCACCAAATTTGATGAAACAAGTTGCAAAAGACTCATATAACCATGAATAATCCAAAGCATTCAACAATGTCAAGCATACACAAGCAAGGGAGAAAGCCCTAATTCAATTGCACAAATTGACAAGGCATATTCAAATGGCATGATTTTGTATATGAAAAATCAGCTTACAAGTGAATTTCAAGTTTGGAGTAATGAACTTACTTGAATTTAGGATTTGATGAGCAAAAGATTCATTTCCAAGCAATTCCAAGGTGCAACAATGGAGTTTAGAGAGAGTTTGCAACAAACAAAGCACATAGCAAATGCAAATGAAGCAAAAGTGCCAAAATAAGGCACGAATTTCTACTAAAAAAGGCCAAAACACTGGCGTAATTGTGCCAAGTTTCGTGCTCTTTTGGCTTGATTTTCAAGCCATTTCTTGTGGGACCACTTGTGTACACGCAAGGCCTGTTGCGTTTAAATGTTGTTGGTACTTCTTGGGCATTCCAACCAACTCTCAAAGTCATGCACAATGACCAAAATGCCCCTAAGCAAGCAAAATGGGCTCGAAAGTCATCGAATCGCTACAAAATACACCTATAGAGCTATGACAAGCCGTAAGCGAATGCAAAGTCACAACGAAGCAATAGCCACGATCATGTGAAGATCGAAAGCATATCAAAGTAAAAGCGCACATTCCCCAATCAAAACTGCATCATCCTCGCAAGGGCCAAGCGTTAGCCCGATTATATAAACGCAATGCAAGCATTTACAAAATACATTGCTATACGAAATCGTGGCTATACTCGACGTTACCTCCATTTTAATTCTCCTAGACGACTAGCCGGGATAGGATAAATAGATCAAAGCACATGCACCAGCAAAAAGACATTGTTATACGCGGTCGTGGCTATACGTGACGTTACCTTCATTTTAGTTCTCCCGGATGACTAGCCGAGACGGGATACAGCATATCAATCGCACAACGACAAAAAGACATTTGCTATACGCGATCGTGGCTATACGCTGCATTACCATTATATTAATCTTCCCGGACGACTAGCCAAGATGGGACAAAACAGATCAAGCAAGCATCAAGTCCAAACGGAAGCATCGATACGGACACAATTTTATCTTCCCAAAGGAATCTAAATGGAAGCATTGACATGGACACCGCAGTAATTCCCCATGAAGTCCTAACGGAGGCATCGGAGTGGTCATTGAGATAGAAGCTCCCTAGGAAGTCCTAACGGAAGTATCGAGGCGGATAACCAATTAGCAGAAAATCCCCAGTGGACTCAGAACCATAGGTGGAAATTCTCTCAAATATCGCTAGTGGAATCAGAACCATATATAAGTAGAAGCACGGAACCCCGATGGAATCAAAACCATAGGTGGAGACGTAAGCAAAAACATTAGCAACAATGACGAGCAAGCAAGCAATATGCAACCGCATGTGCGGGTAAAACTAACACATTTGTTTTGCAGGTACCGGGTACTTTGGCTTTCATTTTACGAGATTTTACTCTCTGCAAACTCAGCCAAAGTGAGGGCTTCTATAGATACCTACAATTGTCCCTAGCCCAAAATGGCCAATGATAAGACACCCCTCGCAACACACAAGTCAAATCAAGAGAGTTAGGACCCTGGCAGGCCCTAAAAGAGGAAAATTTCCTGACATCGAACACCTCTTCCAGGTATTTAAAACCTCAAAAAATAGGTTTTAATTTTTCAAATAATTTAACTTATTTTTAAACATTTTTTAGAATTTTTCTGAAGTTTTCTAAGCATTTTTGGCAATTATCGGAATTTTAAGCAATTTAATTAATTTTGCGATAATTAATTAAATTATGAAAACAATTCCAAAATTCACAAAATTTTAACACAACGCACTATTTTTCACAAGGAATTTTTACAAATTTTTGCATAATTTTTTTGATTTATGGTTTAATATTTACGAATTTCTAAAGCAAAAACATAAAAACCGAGCGAAGCGGGCCATCCCAGGATATGTTGCCTCGAGGCAAGCTTCCCGAGGAAGCCAAATATCCTAAACATTGTAATGAATCAGCTGAAATCATATAAATCATGCGTATATTTTATATGATTTTATCTCGATTTTATTTCATTACAATCTCACTATTCGAGGTAAGGCGAATCCACTAAATATCCAAAAGATCGCAATAAAATCAGTCGCAATCGCAATAAAATCAGTCGCAATCGTATAAAATCACATATATATTTTATACAATTATATTTCGATTTTATTTCATCGCTATCTCGCTATTCGAGGAAAGGCAAATCGGCCAAAATCTGGGAGGTGCTGGGCGTAATTACGCCCAACACCTCCCTCTTTAAGCCGAATTCGACCTTTGCCGATAAATAGGGGGTCCTTCATTCATTTTGGGGACTTCTCTTTTCCGACTCTCAAGGCTTTGGACGATTCTCTCTCTCTCTCTCTCTCTCTCTCTCTCACACACACGCCCAACTTTCTCTCGCTCTCATTCTCTCTCACAAACACATTCAAACACATAAAAACGCACTCAAACACATTCAAACACATAAAAACAAATTCAAGCACTCTTTTGCATCAAATTTACGTCCTTGGTCTTTGACATCGTGTTGCGAGGTAGGTTTGAGGCCAACGTCTCAGTTCTAAACCCCCTTTTGCATGCTTGTTTAGAAATTTGACTTTCTATGTAATTCGCATGTAATACTGATTAACAAACAATTCGACAATTCAAATTAAAAGCAATCTTAAGGCATAACTTTAAATTCCTCGTACAAGTGCTTGCATGCTTGTCTCACACATATAATATGCTTTAACAAAGACCTGCAAATTTCGTGTTTCTCGCCTAACAAGATAACTATGGACAACCGGCAATAGGCTCTTGGAATACGGAATTAACATCACATGCCACAACAAACTAGACACTATTTGCATAGTATTCTGTCAAACAACCCGCCTAGTAATTTTGCATTCTTAGGGTTTAAAACGGAAAACTGTTTGTTGTTGTCTTTCGGACAATGAATTCGCAGTAACTGAGTAGAAGCCGCTAGATGCGGGGGGTGTTGTACACTACTTCACCCTTACCCTTGTCCCCTAATCCAGACCTTTGGTGCACTACCAGACATGGAGTCCTTCGCCTTGCTTTTGGTTTATGCAATTATAGGCAAGGCTTAAAATAGTTTCCGCAGCATCCCAAAAGAAGTGCGGTGGCGACTTCCTTTACTCATTTCGAGTATAAACACACAACTCCAAGCATACTCACATTATGCAAAAGCAAGAATTCAATTCTAGCAAACAAACCGAGCCGCCCTTAAATTATACCCCCCGGAGCAGAGGGACCGGACCCAGTTCTACCCGGTGATGCCCCGGCGCCTGTACGCTTGCTGAAGGGAGATCTCCGGAGGTTTATGCTTACCAAAGGAAATTCACATAAATCATTTCGGCCCCGAAGCGTGTGCTTGCTAAAGGGAAATCTCCAAAGGTTTATGATTACCAAAGGAAATTCACATACACATGTCATTCGCCTAAGGTTTATGCTTACCGAAGGGAGTCCTCTGAAGGTTTATGCTTACCGAAAGAGATTCATACATTTACAACATCTTTTCTCCCGAAAAGACAAGGCCAGCCGTAAGAAGAAAATCGCCCAAGGATCCAGGCGCTTCTAATGGAGTACAACCTCATGGGGCGCGGTAACAGGTAAAACTAACCTTTGTTTTGCAGGTACTGGCGATAAGGGTAACTCAAGATCCCAAAACGTCTTGAGCTATCCTCCGTCCCGAATCAATACTTTGACTTTCGTCTTACGAGAACAAGAATCTTTGTAAACTTAGCCAAAGTGGGGGCTTCTGTAGACACCCAATAGTGTCTCCCCAAATTAAATAGCCTATGAGGAAAAGTACGACATTTCGAAATAGATTTGATTCCGAAAGTTGCGACCAAATCCATAAACTACACCCACTTGCACAAATTGAATTAAACTTTAGCTTGAAACCATAAACCGAGGATCCATTAATAGGCGAAAAGTATTTATTTTATTTATTTTAACTATTTTCTATTTTTAGACTTTATTCTTTATTTTTAGGAATTTTTAGAATGTTTTCTATAGGTCATTTCTATAATTTTTAATTATTTTCTATATACGGTTGTCTTTCGTATGTATAATTTCTTATTTTAATCTATCTTATTCCAAACGCCTATAAATACATGCTCTCGGTGCTTAATCGAACATCAACGAAAATCATTCGTAATACATGCAATATAAAGCTCTCAAAATCTCTCTCTCACACAAATCAATTACAAAAACACAAATCACTCACAACATCCAAGGTTCTCGAATCCATCGCAATTTTCGTAGTTACTTCTTTGTGAATCTAGGTACAAATTCTGAGGCTATGCAATCTAACTTTCTCTTTTCATTTTATTATAAATCTTGATTAATATAATACTTTCGCTATTAAATTTCAATCATGTAAATTCATTCGTTTTCAATCGTTTTAGCCTTATTGCAATTGTTTTAATCGTAATTGTCAATGCTAACAATTTCTTTTGTTGTGATAAGTGATTCAATTGGAAGCAAAGCTTTGATACACTAACCTTTGTTTTCTTTGTGTTGATAGCGATACAAGGTAAGTTTGATTTATATATTTGAGTTTTCCTATTTTTGCAATTAGATCGTCATTGTATATACTTTTGTCATTGTTTAAGCATTAGACTTTTTTATTGTTCAAACAAGACTGGAAATTGTTTGAAACACATTAAATTCAGATTAATCAAGGCACTAGTAGAAAAAATCTCAAAAGCTGCGGGTAAATACCCATTAAATGCCGCAGCTTTTGAGAATTTTGATTAGAAGCTACGGTTATATAAATAACTACAGCATTTGCTCTTCATCTACCCAGCAATTTAAGCCAACTAAATGCTGCGGTTTTCTACCAAAACCGCAGCTTTTGCTCTTTATTTTTATTTTTTTAATTTTTTGGAAGGAATCTTCTCTGTTACATACTAACCAACATTTTTTATTCTTGAAATTTTGCTTTTTTTCGTCTAATAACATAACTAAGACAATCCACTAAAATTTGAACCAGAAAATTTAAAAAACAAAAAAAGTTATATATTTATCGATTCATAAATAATTACAATTCAAAAATTAAACATTACATGATAAATTTAACAACTAATTATTACAACATAAAAATACTGTAATATCTCATAAAAAACATAATTACTAATAATACACCTCAACAATAAAAACCAAAGAACTTTAAAAACATAGTTTGGAACTCTGTCGTGGATGAGATCAGTAAGGCGATGAGATCGATGAAGCTAACTGGGCTACTCTTTAAACTTCAACTTTCGTACCTACAAATAATAACAAAAAATCATATCACAAATTAAAAAAACAATAATATTGAAGGAAATAACACGCAACTAGACAATTTAAAAAGATTTTAAAAAAAAGTTAGAAAAAACCAAAAATATTCAAGAAAATCATACCAAAATTGCAAGAAAATAAGTAACAAAATTATAGCAAATTCGCTAAAAAAATGAAAATATAACAAGTAAATGAAAATCAAAACAAAAAACAAATCGAAAATCAACACAGGAAAAATGACAGCACAAAAAAACACACAACAAATCAAATAAAACCTAGATCTAGACAAAATCAGAACGAAAAAAAATCAAATTTTGAATACTATAATTTTCAAAAAAAAGTCGACAATCAAAAACCCAAATAAAAAGATGAATTCACAAAGTAAAAATAAATCCAAGGTTGCAATTACGACACAAAATCAAGCCAAAATCATGCAATTTGACAAGAATTAAAACTGAAAATTAAAACTTAATTAATGATAGTTCGAATATACCTCAAAGAGTTTCAAAACAACTCCAACATTCAACCAAAGTTAATCAAATAATTCAAATAATTCACGAACGCACGACAACGAACCAAATCTCACACGTTGGTGTGAGATTTATGCCTAAATTCAAGCCCAGATCCTTGAAATTTTGGTGAAATTACTTACCCAAATCGAAGCAATGTCGTAGCAAAATACCCTAGAAAATTCGTCGAAAATCATGAATAAAAACCCCCAATATTCATACCCGAAAACCCTAAAAATAGGAGATCAGCGACGAGAGGAAGGCAAACAAGGAGAGGAGAGAGAAGAAGGTGAAACAGAGGGAAAATCGGAAAACAACAAGGGTAATGCAAGGAGAGAGGGGAAGGCAGAGGAGAAGAGAAGAGAAGAGAGAGAAGAGGAGAGAGGAGAGAGAGAGCGGCTTGAGTGATAAGAGAGTGAGGAGGGTTTTTAACTTTATTAATGGGCCGCGTGTAATTTGTGATGTTGGGCTGATCCAAATGCTGCGGTTTTGTTTAAAAACCGCAGCTTTAAGTTTTGTGTTATTGGATTTTGACCCAAATAATCGCAGCTTTTAACACTCAATTGCTGCGATTTTTACACAATCGCAACATTTGAGCTGCAGCTTTTGAAGTTTTTTCTGCTAGTGAGGACAAATAGATTTTAAGCACCTTATTAATATGATTAATTAAAAGTGGTTAGTTTGGTCACAATAATTAGGCTAGGTAGTGATATATGCATGATATAGGCTAGACTGTTTCCTAAGGATAAAATTGTTAAGTTGTTGTGAATTCAATGGATTTGATCGAATGGAATTACAACGAGACCGAGTAGAGGCCACTACATGCGGGCGAATTGGGTCAAAGACTCTTTTCGTACCATGTCCCCGAACCCACGACTTGATTACTAGATCAGACAATGGGGTCATCTAATTGATACCAATGTTTCGGCATCCATGATTAACTTGTATAAGCACAATGGCGATTCACCACTCGACAACACTACTCCAATGCATTCACGTGTTGGATCCGTGGCTCACGCCCACGAACAAAATCGACGTTGGACAAGGCCCAATAAGGGCACACGCCTAAAGCGACGCAAATAGGGGTTTAGGGTGCGACGCAAATAGACGTTTTTGTACTAGTGCCAACAAAACAGATAATGTTTGAACAAAATAGAAAAATAACCAAATCTAGAAAACAAAATATCAACAAATTTTTGACGAAAAATCAACATAACAAAAAGGAATGGAAAAAAAACTTAACAAAAATCACTAAACTCATAAAACTAAAAAAACGAATCACGGGAATGAACAAACATACTTTAGAAATCAAACCTTCAAAAACTTAACAGAATTGAGATTAAAATATTTGGAAATGCACTAATTATTAAAATTGTGTTATATTATTTTATTTTATTTTAACAAGTGAAATCCAAGAGATCTAGAAATATGAAATTGGAGAAGAGAATTGAATTATTTGAATAGGAGTTACAGAGAAAAGTAAGAAAATGAGAGAAGTTTTGTCAAAAAAAGAAAAGAAAATGGGAGAAGTAAAATGTAGTAATTTAATATGAATGGTTATTATTAGAAGAAGATTCATATTTTTTGAGAAGAAAATATTTAGGTAATTGTGGTAGTTTTGTGCTTTAATAAAGTGTATGAGTATAATAATAGTAATAAATATATTGTGGGACAAAGAAAATATATTGTGGGACATACTAATCTAAAATGAAAATACATAGAGATTTAGCAACTACTCCATAAATAATATCAAACCAAAAACTGATTACAATTCAATAGAGGTGTTCATGGGCAGGATGGCTCATCAAGCTCACCCAGGTCGGCCCGCTCAAAAAGCAGGCTTGGACATGCATTTTTAAAAATTTAAAATTTTGGCCTGGTTATTATAAATGGGCGGGCATGGACAAGTAAATTTTTCTTCAGGTCAGTCCACCAGGCCCATTTGTATTAAAATATTATATATTTATTATTTTTTAATTATTTTTTAAAGAGAAAACTATTAAAACTACCTAAGTCCATTACTTAGTTTATTAGTTACTAATTACTATGTATGAAGGATAATTGTAGGTACAAATTGATGATAACTATTACTTATTTACTTGTTGATAGTTCCTACTAGTATACTCGTTAAGGAATTAATAACTATGTATTACAGAGTACAATATAATGTAAGAACTTGTTGTCATAACTTAGCAAGTTATTTTATGTTATTTTTGTCAAATATTTTTAACGGATAATGGAAAAAAAAATTAGATATTTTATTGGTTAAATTAGAAAACTTTACCAATTATTTATTTATAACTAAAATTAGGCTCATTAGTCAGTACACAAGCCGACCCGTAATTTAGGGCGGGTAAGGGTTAAAAGTTAAACTCGTAAAATGGGCTTAAACATGCATTCCTAGGCTCGTCGAACTCTTAGCCCGGCCCGGATTTAGCCCAAGCCCGCTTTTGATCACCTCTACAATTCAATAATTTCAGTTTATTTTAGTTTAGTTGATTAAAGTATAAGTTGATTGCAGTTCAATTTCAGTTTATTTCATTTCAATTGATTACAGCTCAGTTAAGTTCAATTTTAGTATATTTTGGTTCAGTTTACTTCAGTTCAGTTGATTACAGTTTCGGTAACTTACAATTTAGTTAAGTTCAGTTTGGGTTAAACTCAGTTTAGTTAATCTCAGTTTCAGGTAATCTCTGTTTCAATCATCTCAGTTCAGTTAATTTCAATTTCAGTTTTATGTTAATAGTTGATTTCAATTTTTAAACAATTAATTTCAATTTCGATTTAGTTACAATTCATTTTCAGTTAAGTTCATTCAATTACATATGCAGTTATTTCAGTTCGATATTCGACTTTATAACCAAATTGACAACTCTAGTACTAGACTGCTAGTATGGAATAATACTAGTGGGCAAGTCTCAAAATTAAAGGCAGAAAGGTTATGAAACGTGATAAAAATAAATTTATATAAAAGGTTGTTATCTCACAAAGTAACAACTAACAACAACCTACCTCTCTAAAGAAAATCCTAGCCACTTTCTCTCTTTTCTCTAAAGAAAATTCTGCTTCTTCCATTATATTGGGGCTATCATTAATTTTCTAAAGGTTGATGGTAAGCCCCCCACTCATCTTTTTCTTTTTTTTATTGCTTACAGTAAAGCCAAATTTAATTCTCTTTGTGAGAATTTTTTTTCTTTTAATCGGATTTATCATTCTCCTTTATGAGATATATTTTTCCGTTTTATCGGATTCATCTTTCTCCTTTGTAAGATTTAAATTTCTATTTTATTGGACTTATCCTTCTCCTTTGTGAGATCGTTTTTGTCATTTTGCGTCTGTTTTTTCTCAAGAAATTAATTTTGGTTGATGGAGAATAACGTGAAATCACAATAGTTTTTTGTATATTGAATACATTCAAAGAAATCGAAACAAGATCTACTTCAAAACTATTGCAGATCGATAGAACCCCCGCAAAAAGTTGTATGAAGAAACAATGATATGAAAGAGGTGCGACTGTACTAGCAGATATCTCTTATAACGATTTAAGTTTTATTAAAGTTGAGATTAATTTGATTCATTTTGTTTTGTATTTGGTTGCTAKTAGTTTCTATTATAGATATCGTATGACTTACAATCAATGAATTAACCTTCCCTTACAAAAAATTAATAAACTTTAATGTCTTTTGGTATGATTGAGAAAGAACATCACCAAGAACATTATTACAATATAAAATGAGGAATTTCACGTATATATTTTCGTATATCTAGTGGTTGAATTTTAAATGTAAAGATTTTTGAGATAGCACGAAATGACCCATTCACCCTACAAACTTCACCGAAATAATAATTATGACTCGTTTTTATTATTGGTAATAAATTGCGACAATGGGAATAAATTTGTATACAAGTATATGAAGAAAATTCATGTTCATTCTCATTGATCTAATTTTCTTAAATTTTCATTTCCACTCAATACCATTCTCCCAAATAATAATGCGTAATGAAATTTCTACGAAATTACGTATCCATGGTGAGTTTTACATAAGTTTAGAGTAAGATTGTTTCCCATGAAGATAAAGTTGTTAGCAACATCATTTTCCCTAATGATTTTAAGAATTCCTTCCTATTTAAATTACACTAAAAATTCATTCCCTTGCTATCATAGTCCTAATTTAAAAAAAGGGGCTATTAGATCTCTGGATATGTATTTCTAGTATATGTGGTTGATATACTAGGAATTAGCGGAAAACATGAAACATGGTGGAAAAATGCTTATCGTTATCATTTATTGGCTCAGAAACTAACAAGTAAGAAGTTATGGTCTATATTGTGATTTCATTAACAGTAGCTGTTTTTAGCGTCGCAGCTTGAGCTGTACCTATGTAGACCCACTACACATGAATCACGTTTTCGATATAATGTGATGTACGTCGTCTCTCAAAGTTTACTTTTCAGTCGAATTATAATGTCGTCACTGTAGTTAACTTGATATGTGCCTGCAATGAAAAGTCTTTAATTTGATTCCCATCAACATATAGTAATCGTACTGCATTGGTTGTTACATGCCAGGAAAGTCTGAAGCGCTATTTAATTATACTCCGTAGTATGCATGTGCGCGTTAAATTGATAAACGTTTATTATATACACAAAACGAGGAAAAAAAACAAAAAACTCTATCACCGGTTAAAATCAACATTTGTATTAAGCACGAACTCCGATCCTTTGAAAATTTGGTAATGATAAATTAGTGAGTTTATTTAGGTAAAATAAGGAGAGAGAAAAGAGGAAAGGGTGATTCCCATGTGAAAAAAGTGGATTAGTGGATTTATTTAGATAAATTGAGGATAGAGAAAAGTCTGGGACCACTTTTTTTTACTCAAGGAAAAAGATAAAATTCTTAATTTTTTTAATTACACCTAAAAATAAAAATTGTTGATTTCATTTGCTGACTGAAGGAGTACAATAGTTAAGCTTCTATCAATGTTACACACACACAAATAACACAATACACACAAGGCCCTGTTCTTATTAACTGAAATTTGCTGAACTTAACTTATTTCTACCGAACAAAACTTATTTTTACTAAACTGAACTGAACTTATTAGTACTGAACTGAATTTATTTTTACTGAACTTAACTTATTTTTACTGAAACCTTAACAAATTTCTTAAGGATTGAACTTATTTTTATTGAACTCGACTTATTTTTACTGAACTGGAATTATTTTTGTTGAAACTTATTGAATTAAGTTGACGAGAACAGGGTCTAAGTTCTCAAATATTTGGCAAAGTAGTCGCTTTATTTTAAATTGAATCTAGATATTAAAAAAATTATATCTCATCTATAAAACAATAATTAAATCTTATTAAAACTATATAAAAAAAACAACTATATCACATCTATAAAACAAATAGTTATTATGACATCATAAAGTAATTTCTGAATTGCTATTTTTAATTCATATATTAAAATAATCAATGTATAATAAACAGTTTATATATACTTTAAATCTAATTTATATTATATATGTTAAAAATCAACAAATATAATCCTATTGAAATATATACTTGCATAAGGTTATCTTACTTTTCAAGAAAATAAATTTAACTTTATCTTAAAATTTTAAATTACATTAATATTTTTATCTCCACTACCGTATAAAAAAAACCAAAAATATTTTAGAAAATCAATAACTAATCCTATCTACGATTAAATCAACACTATATATACAGAGTATAAAAGTAAATTAATAAGAATTTATATAACATGAAATAAAGATGAAGATTATATATATATATATATATATATATATAATATATATATTATAATATATAATATATTTATTATATAATATAATAATATAAATATATATATAATTATATATATCAAACTGTTTATGCGTGCGCGTCTCCGTAAAAAAAAAATTCCGCAAAAAAACATTGATGACTCACAAATACAAAAAAATCAAAAAATAATCATTTAATTAAAAAAACTATTAGAAAAACACACTTATATCTCATACTCACTGTATATTTAAAAATTCAACATATAATAAACAACTACTCCGTAATTAAAAAACTATTCTATCTAAAAAACAACAATTATATCCCATCAAAAATATATACAGTAAAAAAAGCAAAAACACAACATGATATGACATCATAAAAAATTTTGAATTTTATTTTACATTATAGTACTAAAATAACAATCTACATAACAAATAAACATATCCATTATCTATATTTAAAAAACAGAAACTATACACCTTTTTTCTTTACACATTTATCCTCATAATCAACATATATTGAATTATCTATCTGTTGTATCCCAAAAAAGTTTTAAAAAGGTGTAGTTAAGCCAATATTCCAAACTCCCTCCCTCCTACAAAGTTATTGTTGATTCGTCATCAATCATTATTTTTTCAAGATAAAAACCTAAAAAGGAAATTTTTGTTGTTTATTTGTCATACATAAATATTTTATCAAGTTGTCATACAATTCGCTTATATACACATGCTTTTTCAATATATTTAATATATATTGTAATAGTGTGTGAATATTCATTAGTAGATTGTTTGCTTATCACAAAATTTATGATATTACCTTTTCCCCCTCTTTTTATAAGGAGTAATAACTCGATATTGAACTATCGCACATTTAAATTTTGTAACATACTTTTTTTGTCCCTCTAATTTCACAACTTCCTTTTATTTAATTAAAACAACACATTTTCTATATAATACAAAATTAAGCACAAGAATATTTAGGGGCTACAAATATGGAAATTATGGAGATGCATGTCGATCTAAATTATGTGTTGATTGTTTTTATAGATAATGTTACATTTAACATTATACATTCATTTTAAACTAAAACTCATACATTATTACCTAGCATCGCTCGGGTATTATCTGGTATATATATTAGGAAAAATTAACATAAATAATCCCAACTTTGGGGGTTCTTCCAAAAATAATCATAACTTTGGATTATTCCGGAATAATCCCAACTTTGGGGTTTCCTTCCATTTTTTTATCCCTTACCGGTTGTGACTTGTTGGTAACCTATTGATTAAGTTAAATTGACACATGTCGCTTCCTAATTGGCTCTAATTAAAACTAAACAAATTAATTATATTTTAATTATAATACCCCTCTCCACCTCTTACCCATCACCACCGCCTAACCTCACCACCTGCCACTGCCACCTCACGCACCTCACCTCACCACCACGATCCACCTCACACCCACCACAGACACCACCTATCAAGGCTGCCACACGCACCACCACCGCTCACCACAACCACCACATGCCCCTCAATTCGTCCACCCTCACCACAAGCCACCCCTCAATTCGTACACCCACCTCACCTCACCAACCCACTTGAATTCGTCACCGTCACCTCACCTCACCAACCCATCTGAATTTGTCCACCCTCACCACAAGCCACCCCTCACCCACCACCCTCAATTCGTACACCTACCTCGCCTCACCTCACCAAGCCACCTCAATTCGTCACCCTCACCTCAACTCCTCACCGTATCATCAATCGTCATATCTACCAACCACCTCACCTCAATTCGTCCCCTAATGCACGTCACCAACCACCTACAAACCTAACACACCCATCACACATCCACCACCAAACGAACCGCCACACAACCCAACCACTGCCACCACTCATATCCTCCCCACCCAAATCAAGCCCCACACTCAAATCAACCTCTCCTCTCCAAATCAGCCTACCCCTTTAAATCAGCTGTGTTTGGTGGCGATGTGGTTGTGATGGAGGACGGTTGATTTTGAGGGCGTGGAGAAGAGAGAAAGAGGAGAGAGATGCGGTGGAGAGAGAGGAGAGAGGAGACAGAAGAGTGAGTTGTGAGCAGAGGAGGAGAGAGAGGGAGTTCGGGAGAGAGAAAGAGGAGGGAGAGAGGTTTGTGAGTTTTATAAAAAAAAGAAAAAACAAAAAATTAAAACTAACTTAACCGGTACAACAGGTAACTGGTAATCGGATGCAAAATGGAAGACGGGCCCAAAGTTGGGATTATTCCGGAATAATCCAAAGTTGGAATTATTTTTAGAAGAACCCCAAAGTTCGGATTATTTTGTTAATTTTTCCTATATATATATATCATAATTTATGTAGTTTTTTAATTTAGATAACAATTATGTTTTTTTTTCTTTTTTATTTTGTTTTATATATTATTCATTTTCAACAGATTTTTTAATGCTTAAAGTAATTGGTCTTTCCAAAATATTAAATATTTTTTTGGATAAGATAGTTTTTTGTTTTTTTTAATATTTTAACTTTTTTATGCTATCAATAAGAGTAAAAATAATATGCACAAAAGTTATCGACTAAAATTGAGTGTTTGCTTTATAAATATACATATAACATAGATATATGTAGCTAGACACCAATGGTGCAAACAGGACATAATTTGACCAATAAAAGTCAAAGACCCTCAAAATATATACGCACTGGATTACTTCCCGTGCGATGCACATTTAACAAATTATTGTGAAAACATAGATATAGCAGTTTAATTTAATTTAATTTTCGAATTTATATTATTATATTATATAATTTAATATAAAAAGACTTTTAAAGAAAATTGTAAATGAAGATATAATTGTATGGAGTATTTAGATTTAGATATATAGTTTCAAAGCATATAATATTTTTTTTAAAAAAATATGGTATTCCAGGGGTATATCAATATCAATAATTAAATGTTTTAAAGATAAAGATATATACTCGCATAGGATATAATTATTGTTTTATATAATTGTAGAATAAGATATATTAATTATAATTTTTTAATGTTTTAAAAATAAGATAATAATATATTTTTAAAACGTAGATTTATGATTTATATATTGTATGATTCATAAAAGTAGTTCGTATAATTCGTAAAAGTAGTTCTTATAATTCGTAAAAGTAGTTTTTATAATTCGTTAAAAGTAGTTTTCTTATAATTCAGAAAAGTAATATAATAATTTACATAAAGTAGTTCTATATTTCATAAAAGTAGTTTATATATTCATAAAAGTAGTTCATATATTTCATAAAAGTAGTTCATATAATTCGTAAAAGAATTGTGATATTTCATAAAAGTAGTTCATATATTTTATAAAGTAGTTATTCATCTAATTCGTAAAAGTACTTCTTATAATTCAGAAAAAGTAATGGTGATATTTATAAAAATAGTTCATATAATTCGTAAAAAAAATTCATCTAATTCGTAAAAGTACTTCTTATAATTCAGGAAAGTAATTTTGATATTTTCTAAAGTAGTTCATATATTTTTTTTGGTGCAGGAAAGTAGTTCATTAATTCGTAAAAATATTCTTATAATTCAGAAACTAATTGTGATATTTTCATAAAGTAAGTTCATATATTTCAGAAAAGTATTTATATATTTCATTAAAGTAGTTCATTTAATTCACAAAAAGTTTGATTGTTTTTTCAATTTGATTGTTTTTTCATTTTTTTTTAAATTTTTCGCTATAGATATTGCTTGAGAGAAAGGCTGGAAAGATTGCAGAAGGAGAGAAGCAGAAAGTTGCAGAAGGAGCAGAGAATTAGAAGGTTTCAGAACGAGAGAGAAGCACAAATTGCAAGAGTAGATTAATGGTTGCTGGCTGCTGTTTTTGGGATTAGCGTTAGGTTTTAATGTGGCCTATTATAAGTGTTAATTAAGTTGTAATAGTTAGTTGTTAGGCTGTACGGACATAACGGAGTCCGTTATGTCTTGTTGCCAGCCACACAAAATAATAGGTGTGGCTAGTTACACACAAAACGAGCTGAAATAAATTACTTTTCCCGTTTCAAAAAACTGACAACAAAAGAATTTTCTTGTATTTCAAGTAAAGATGGGCAATTTCTCCTTTGAATGTTGAGCTTTGGGCCATTATGGAGGGGTTGAAGTTGGCAAAGAACATGGGGGATATTGTTCTGGTGTCAGATTGTAAACAAGTTGTATCTCTAATTGAAATGAAAGCTCTTTGTGGAAGTGACTTGTCTAACATTCTTAGACCTTGCAGGAACCTTTTGAACCAGAATCCAAGGGTGAAAATCAAGTTTGAAGAAAGGAACTCAAATCTGGTTGCAGATGCCATGGCAAAGTCTAGCAGGGAGTCTCATGTAATTTGTCCTAAGACAAATCCCTTGTATTTAAGTGCTCTACCCTAGGTTATATCAAAACGGATACGGGTACAGACACAGACACAACACGGGTACAGGAAAACGTCAACTTAAAAATAGCGGCACGTGGACACTGGAATAGTAACATAATAAATATATCAAATTGAAGATAATTTTACAAGCTTTTATTGAATATAAGTAAATCAACACTTTAACAATATCACTCTCATATAAAAATTGAAATAAGTTAGATGTACGCGATAAAAATGTTTAAATTTAAGTGAAACAAAATCAAATAAATCAAAAAACCATTCAAATAAGTGAAATAAATCAGCGATCGACGAATTAGTAAGAGCGACGTAAATGACGAGAGAGAAGAGGAGTTCTTGGAGCACCTAATTGAGGAGAAAGAAGAACAATTCTATTGGTTTGGGTTAATTTAGTGAGTTTTAAAGGAGAAAATGATATAATGGAGGTTAGGGTTTTAGATTAGAATAGGAGAAGACAAGTCTTGTTCTCGAAAACGTGTCCGACACGTGTCCATCACGTTTCCTATCTATGTCCCTGTGTCTAAAAATATGATAAAAAATTGGATACATCCTTTTGTGTGTCGGACACGGATTTACGCGTGTCCGAGGAGTGTCCGTTTCTGACACGTGTCCGACACGGGACACGCTACCTTGGCGAAGTGTCCGTGCTTCCTAGGATCCACCTCTTGATTGTCTCGATTTGTACCTAAAGGAACAACTTGTTGACTCTGCTAAGTTTGTTTGTTTTTCTTTCCTGTCTGTATCAAAAAAAGGTACATATGAGATAATGTAAGTGAACAAATTACTCAAAGTAATTTTAACACAGTGAAGTTATAATTATTTTGATTAATTTGCTCGTTTGCATTGTTAATTCTCTTCCTTAAAATAAGTAAAAATTCATATGTTACCACTTTTTGGAAACTGAGGAAGTAGTTATTTTTTTCCTCTATTAATATCATACTTTCGTTCTAGTATAAGTTTCAATAGGTTAGGCATTGTTAGAATTCGGTGAAACAAAATGTACTCAATCAAGTTTGTGCTATTTCATACACCTAGGTCCAACTTCGTGTTGTTGCAGCCAATTTTGCCTTGTTTTTAAATAATGTAATGATAAATAGTAGGGATTTTTGCCCATATACCCCTGAGCTTTAGCCTATTAGCTCATATACCCCTGGGTATTTCAAAACGCTTCATATACCCCTGAGCTTTTCTCCGTTAGCTCATATGCCCTTAATGAGGACGGAATCACTAACTCCGTCACTTCTAACCCTCATTTAACCCAACTCTAACCATACTTCATCATTTATGTTTTCGCGCTTACTTGTCATTAAAAGGGAGGCATATGGTCGGTGGGTAGCATTTACTTTCTTCTCCCAAAAAATTTCACTCATCGCTGTTGATTTATTGGAGGAATTACGGTTGAATTTGTGATTTTTAAGTTCAAATTTCGTGGGTGTTTTCTCAATTGATCGCTGGTCATCTTTGCAATGTAAGTTGTTCTTCAACTTTGAAATCGTTTAATCCTGGGTTTTTTACTGCGTGTTGTTTTGTGTTTGCATTTCTATGTTGTTCGAGTTGCAATGTTGTGGTTAATTTGGGTTTTTTTGGCTGAATTTCAATTTTATGGTTTGATTTGTTTTGTCATGCTGTGTGTCTCCAATTAAACTTCGAATTTTGTGGTTCCTTTTCACAATTTTCTAATTGAGTTTTGTTAAATGGTTAATTGTGTATGTAATGGCTTCCCTCATTTCTTTACTTTCACTACAAGAATGGTTTATTGTAATTGCCTGTCAAAAATGTCGAAAGAGTATAGTTATTTGTGCTTGCTGGCAAGATATAAGAACACTGTCATTCTAAATGCAATGTGATTCCCCTAAAGCACACCATATCAAATACTACTACCCCTATGGTATAAGAAGTGTTTGTTGGAAATCACTGATGAGGAGAGTGAAAGCATGTTTAATAATTACAAGGGTCAAGATGAATTGCATTGTATCAGAGCATATGAACACCTAATGTTGGGGTAGAACCTGGCTTAGTTGAAAGGCATATAGGAGAGATCTTGCCAGGAGAAACAGAGTTAGGCCCAGAAGGAAAACCGTGAAAGGAGAAGAAAGAAAGGGAGGAAAACGAGTTATAAAAGTAGGAAAGGAAAGGGAGGAAAACAGAAACAAGAGGAAAGGGGAAAGGAAATGGGCTGCAGAAGAAGAGAATTGAGGGAGAGAAGAGAAAAGGGAACGCGAAAGTGTGCCACTGTCAGCAGAAGTTCCTAGTTTGGACAGTGATATGATATGGAATTCCGAAGTACGAATGCTGTATGTTTTTTGAGTTGGATTTGGAGACTGGGTAAGACCAATTACAGCAACCAAATAGGCCAGATGGTTTTTAGACCAGAAGAAAAACAGATGGGCCTACCAAAGAAAGCCAAGATCCCACTGAAAAGACCCAACAAACTACTGAGTATGTATAAAACTACTCCCAGAAAAATGAACACACAAAAAAAACAAACCTTCTATACCTACTTCCCAAAATACACCTGAAACTGTAGAACAACCAACAAAACACTCAACACATGAACCTCCACCTCAGGACTAGTAACTAACACAAACACCTGCAAATCAGTCAACTGAACCTCCATCCACAAGAAAAAGCTCATGTCCACAGAAACACCTGCTCATCAGTCAAACTGAAAAGGGAACTCTTAAGGAAGTGATTCACCAGGAAGTACCAAAAACTAAGCCAAAACGAAAAAGGAAGCGCCCCAAGACATAGATGGATCATTACGAACATTCCCTAAAGAAAGCCAACACACACTGCAAAACAAATGGGACTTCAGTTCCAAAGTAAGTGAGCCTAAACGCCACTGCATGATGCTATATTTCATTGAATGCTGATTTCTGCATGATTTGAATGGCAGCCCAAACTAACATCCCCACACAACAAACTGCATTTGAGCTCAACCACCTGACACAAACTAACACACCACAAGTCAAGACAGATCCACAGACCTGAACACAACAACAAGCTCAACAAACTCCACAAACCTGAGACACAAACCCCAACACAAACTAATCACCACAGTCAGCCAACCCACATACACCGACCAGACCCAAAACCCAGACCCAACTAGAAACCACAACAACCAAACAGGACACAGTCATGTTAATGAAAATGAACCTGAAGTGGTGCTTGAATGACACAATTGAGCGTTGATGGACAACAAGTTTTACACCAAATGACCTGCATAAGGTCCATGGAGTTAGATTGATGAAGAGACTGATGAAGCAGAACCAGAGGTATACAGGAATGGGCAGCTTTTACCAACTTTGCCATTTGGAGATCCGAGACTTGACTAGCTTTGTGGGACATTTTCTGGATAGGATCATTGTTTGGATGCTGTTAGCGGATTACTCAATTCAGCAGGGGGTAAGAATTTAGAAGGGAAAGTTGGACAAGACTAGGATACACTGTGAGATGTGCCTGCTTGCGACTAGTGAGTGGAGGCTTCAGGCCTTCTGTGTTGCCTGATGGAATCACTTGGCAATAAAATCTCTTACTGGACCACACACATGTACAAGGTTAGCTCAAAAAACCCCCTTAGCAGAAAAAGTGGTGGCACACAAATTATTAAGGATATTAAGGGCCAACTTGATTGCTCCTATCAAGGGACTAATTCAACTCTGTGGAGGAAAGGTATCAGTGACAGTTCCAACATTCAACAATGATACAAGCAAGAACAGAGCAATTTAAACATACAGGCAGCCATGATGAGATATACCACTAGGCTACCCCAAGATGTTACAGGCATATTAAAGAGAAGTCAAAGGCAATATGCCTATATTAGCTGGTTGAACCCCAAGCGAACCAACAAACTGACTGTATCTCAAGAGAATAGTCATAAGTTTTGAAGCACAAATACAAAGGATTCAACAGGGTTGCAGCCATATGATTATTTGGTATGATGGCTGCCATTTGAAGGGCAACATTAATGGGTGTCTGTTCATCTGCAATAGCCTTATATGGAAACCAACAATTTTTCCTGCTTATGCAATAGTTACGTGAAAGAAAGCCATAGACAACTGGTACCTATTTTCTTTAGGGCTTGTGGGAATGCATTAAAAGAGGAAGGCACGGCAGTATGGACATTTATTCAGATAGAATGAGAGTAGTTATAATTTAATAGACATGCCGATGATTTTATAATTTTAATCAAATTTTAACAAAGTCATCCATGTATGTCCAGGTCGTTGAATTGGATGCTTGAAGAGGTTTCCCACAGTGCGCAAGAAGAATTTGTATGCAGGGCACTTGTTCAAAAACTACTGTAAGTTTCAATTGCTGTCTGGTTGTGCAACGCATTCTTTCAACAAGGTAGTGAATGCTACAGCTTTTTCAAACAGTTCAGGGTCCATTGTTTTGAAAGAAATATCTGGCAGGCAGCTGATGCATAGTAATGATTGTTTGTTTTTACTGAAGCAATGGAGAAGATAAGAATTAGACTGCTGCCAGCATACCAACTTTTAGATAGCTGATGTTATTTTGTGGCAATATTTAAATGATCCAAAAGATGTACCTGTGCTGGAAACACACAATAACTTCACAGAATCCTGGATTGCAAACACTTGGTTTAACAGACTAAAGCCAATCCTTATTCTTTAATGAAGGTAAATACACTAACCCAAAAACTTGTTTCAATCCCCATTTATTATTTGAATATTTAATGGATGTAACTATGATACACAGCTATAAGCCGAAGCTGCCATGGTGAGAATCTGGGTTGGACAGCAAGCCCAAAGTGAGTCATGGGTTGTGAGAACAATCACACCGATTCATGCTAAAGACCCAATGATCAGAAAGCAAATGACAAGATGCATAGGGATGCCAAATCTTTGTGTCAGGGCAGAGAAAGTGGAGGTGCTTTGATGGGCGAAGACTGCATTCCTATAGACCTGATGTCAATGGAATGCAAATGGGCCACGATGCAATTGGCAGGGATTCCCTCAAACACAGCACAATGAAATCATCAAAGCAGGTGAATCCTCAATGCTTATGTCTCAGCACTAGATACTACACCATGTAAGACAGAGCCACAACTTCATTTTCTACACAAACCCACCAATTGCCAGATCACACACAATGGGTCCAAACCAATTTGCTGAAATCAATCCACCTGAAGTCAATCTGAGAACAGTGAGCAGACCGCCTAGGAACAAAAAGGCAAAGAGAGAAGAAGAAGAAAGGACAAAAGTCCTGTCACACGTACTTGCTTCAATGTGTCGATGAACAAAAGACACAACTTACAAGGGTTTTAAAGGTGGGAGAAAAACAGCCAAGGAGAAGAAGGCGCAGACAGGAGCCAAAAAAAACAAAGCGAAAAGGTGCAACGAAAAAGAAGGGATCCGTTAACCTCAAGGCAAAGTTGGGACGAAACGCCGACCAAATAAGGAAAAAGCCACAAAGAGAAGGAAAAAGCTAATTTTTGATGTTTAACATTGTATTTCCACTTTATTTGACACAATTATGTATTAGCTTAAGAATTTGTATGTACTGAATTGTTTGGATATTATGTAACGTCTTTTGCCTAATATTGAGTTAACTCTTCGCTGTAACATGTTCATCTATGTTATTAATGAAAAGCATTTTGCCTAAAGTGTTGATCTATGAAACACAATTTCATGTGGAAAAGTCTATGATTAGCAGGTATTTGTTTCGAAATTTGCTAAAATCAAATGAAAATGAACAACCAACGCTTAACATACACAATTTCGAACAAACAGTAATATTCATCACAGTACAAGCCAAGTTACTCCAGAAAATCAAATTTACAATGAATTAAATCCATGGCTTAGAGTAGATGCTAAAACATCATATTATACAAGTTTAGTGTAAGATTACAATTGAAATCACAAACAGAAAAAACAA
Source organism: Bassia scoparia (assembly GCA_008642245.1). Lineage (NCBI taxonomy): Eukaryota > Viridiplantae > Streptophyta > Magnoliopsida > Caryophyllales > Amaranthaceae > Bassia > Bassia scoparia. The sequence goes on along the minus strand of SNQN01002526.1, from coordinate 1,140 downwards.
TTAAACTAAATGCCCCGATCTAACAACATCACATCTTGTTAACAACTTTTTCTACTCCGAGTCTTACGCCCCACTCAATTCATCCTCGAATGGTACGAATCGCCGCAAAAGTGAGTAGTTCTCTCCTTCATGATGCATCTCCTGCGAGTCATCAAACAATAGCGGTCTGCAAAGAGACGTCTCCAAACTATCCGTAGCATATGACATATGCAAACAGAGATACAAGGAGCAGTGAGAGGGAAAAATTGGACGACGACATTGGAAGAAAGGTGAAAGGAGCAACGAAGAAATGAGTTTAAAGGAAGTTCAAGTCGACCCGGCCCAACGATCATAATTAACCATACTAGTAAGCTGCTAGTTAGCGTTAAATGAGGTAAGTGACGGAGTTATGGAGTTCCTTGTCTCATTAAGGCAGTATTGAGCTAACGGAGAAAGCTCGAGGGGTGTATATTGAAGCGTGGTTTGCAAAAAAACTCAGAGTTATATGAGCTAAGTAGGCTAAAGTCTCAGAAGGTATATGGGGAAAAAATTCCCTAATAGTATTATTGTCTTGTTTCTAAATAATTACTTATAAATAGTATTATTGCCTGTTTGTATTATGTTTAGGAGTTCAATTCAGATAATACTATTATTCATTACGTGTTATTTAAATAGGCAAACAATTGTTATCTGCAACATACACGAAATTGACCTAGGTATACTGTGAAATAGCAACAAAAGCTTGATTGAATTGCTAAACAACAGGCGAAAGACTTGAAAGAGTAGGTATGGAATGCATTTAAAATGAGTGTCAGAGTTACTTAGTTTTCGTAACGCCAAATTACTTTTCCTGTTTTTATGCTTTAATAAATTTACTATTTTATGGCAACTAATACATTATTGTTCCTTTTTTATCTTTTAATTTAACGTGTATGGGCTAAAAAGCCGATAAAAAAAACATTACTCGCCTCCATTCCACTAAGAATTCCATATCCATAATGAGATATAATGAATAGATTGATAAACTATTCTAATAGTGAGAATCTTTTAATTATCGGCTCAATATATAAGAATGAATATAGTCAAGTGTATCGTAGTCTGATTAGAATCGTATTAAAAAGTAGTTTATTAAGAAAAATCCTCTCTTCCTTTTTTTTTTTT